>VYXH01000977.1:26151-91690 GCA_013397275.1 Burhinus bistriatus | reverse complement strand
GCGGAGGCGCGGCCGAGCGCGCCGCCGGGGCTCCCGGCGACGGGCGTTCAGGCCCGCGGGTGGGGAACCGGCGGGGAGAGAGGCCTACCGGGGGGCCCCGGGGGGACGGCGGATGCCCCGCGGCTCTCGGCGGGCTCCCCCCCTGGGAAGGGGCCGGGGCGGCCCGCGCGGCGGCGGNCGGGGAGGGCCGGGGAGCCGCTGCGGGCTGGGACAAGGGCAGCGGGTGGGGTGGGAGGGCACGCCACCCGCTGTGGGGGAGCTTTGTCTCTTTCAGAGCGGGCGGGAGCGTTTGCTGTGGGCAGGTTGCCTGGCGTGGGGGGTGGGGTGGGTTTCCAGACCTGCGTGGGGTGGCTGTGGGGTTCGGGAAGAGGCTCCGTCCCCGCCCGGCGGAGAGGTGAGGCTGTCACCCCCGGCACAGAGCTGGCTCGGCCGAACGGTGTTCGCAATTCCCGTGAAACCTCCCAGGAACGCGTTCTCCCTGTGCAGGGGAGCTGCAGCTCTGAGACGCTTTGTGACTTGCTTATGAGAAAGATCATGAAAATGGAAGCTTTGATCGTGCGTTGACGAACCGTGGTCCGACTTTTGGACAAAGTCCTGAAAGCAATTATGGACAGAAATGCTGCATAAGGCCCGGATTTTCTTGAATCCTCCCATGTTTCTCAAAATGAGAGACTGGACAGGGGCAGCCTGGCAAAGGCTCTAACTCCTAAGGTTATATAATTTTTTCAGTGGTTCTGGTTTATTTTACCTTTATATTTAGGGATCGTTATATGTAGGTGGTTAAAGCTGCTATTAAAGCGCAAATAACTGCCTCGTGTTGGAAATGGAAGGATAATTATTCTAGAAAATGCCTTCTGTTCTGTGTCTTCTATCATGTGCCCTGTCCAAAAAAACTGGTGCAGGTCTTCATTATACACATGTAACCTACAGTTACAAATATTCCAGTGCTCCCTCGTATAGGATGTTAAGACTATGTCATGATTCCCCCCCGCCCCAAATTTCTCTGCAGAAAACAAGAGGAGTACTGTTTCTCAGCCTTCAGCTGTTACTGGCATCTCTTTAAAAATGTCCCTCGGAATGATTGAATCTTCCACCTCAATACTTTTTTTTTTTTGGCAGGTCATGGCCTTGTATATGTGTTATTTTAAATAGGAATGTTTTCCTAAATTAACTAACTTGATTATTTGTAGCTTCATAGTAGTTGTTTTTTTTCCTCATTGTTTTAAATGCTTGAAACAAGAAGTGTTCACAGCATGTCTTTACACATGTAGAAGTTGGCTTGTGATTGCTTCTTGACTGAATGGGTTTTTTGAGCCTTCTTTTTGATCCTTCTTAGATTCTTATCTGTTCTTATGAGATAAACTCCATTAATACATTTTTGCTTAGTCTCAGTTTTATTTTCTGAGACTGAATATACACCTTTCACATTACATGAGAAAGCAACTTTCTTTTTTTCTGTTGCAAATGTTTGCTTAAAAGTTTCTTGCAAATCCAATAAACTGCAGTTGGAATTGTCTTCTCTGTGCAAGGCCATGCAATAAGTTGAGTTAGGCGAGTAAACTGTCTTCCTTTCACTGCTTTTCTTCATTCTTTTGTATCAGGATGAGATTTCATTTGTGTAATTGCAGCACTTGATTTAAATTTATTTTTTTCTGAGTAGTTTTTGTGCTAACTTTAAGTGAATTATTAATCCTGTATTTTCTTGACTTTTTTTTCCCCCCTTACTGTGGAGATACTGAAAACAAAGACTTTGGGCTTTTTCAAAGCGTTATTTCCTAGTTTTGTTTGTGTCTTCAAGCAGAAGAGGAAAACTTGTTAATTTGTCTGTCCTGTGCTTGCCAAAAAGCATTGCACGAGGAAGTACTGTACATGCCATGAAAATGTGCAACTCTTGTATCCAATTTAAGTATTAGAGCATTTAATAGTGTGGTTATTTCTTCTACAGTAAAACTGCTAACAAAAGCGTTGAGCAGAACCCTTATTTTAAATGTGCCAGCATTTTTCTTACACCGTCCAATTAAGTTGCTTAATTTAAAATCATAGGTCTGAGGTTAAACAGAATTTCAACTTTGGGCTCGTAAAGAGAGAGAAATAACTACCAGTTTGCTCACTGTTTTATATATATATAGTTGTGTGTACGTGTATATATATAGTTGTGCATATATATAAAAATATATATATTTTGTTAGAGCTGCAAGGCTTTAGCTTGCCCTCGGGAGCCAGCTGGTGTGACACATACTTCTATGTCACTTGATGCAGATGTGGGGCTGCCCAGACCGTGGGACTCTGTCTACTGCAGCTGCTCATTACTGCCCATTAGCTGCTTCCCTTGCTCGGCTGGTGAAATGGTTTGCAGGAGCCCTCTCTAATCCACTCAGTCAAATGTATCTGGGTTAGCTCTTGCCACTTACTTAAATTGTCTAAACTGACAGGGTTGGGTTTTTTTGCCTGAAGTGGATTAGGGAATGTGCCCATGAGCTGTGCTGCTGGCAGGGCTGCAGGGTCTGTAGCTTTTGGCAGAGAGGAGGAAGCAAACAGCTGGGGCAGGAATGCTTTTGCCTGGCGTAGCTGTTCCTGGGCTGGGGCAGATCCATCGTGATGTATACTAGATCTGCACGGTGCTCGATACCCTAGTAGCGCGTACTTGACGGGGTTGCATTTCTGCTGAATTAGCTAGAGGACGAGATACGAAGTTTTTATTAGCTTTATGCCCTTTGTAGGATGACAGACGATACCTAATCTGGCAAGAAGTTAAGAGTAGAGCTGGCAAACAGCTCTCAGGCCACAGCAGCCGATGATGCAAAACTAACTCACTGACGCTTTTCTGAATTAGTTTGACGGTAGAGTAAGAGATAGACTGGATGAACACGTTGCATCAAATGGGTGTGAAATTGGTTCTGTATTGAATGCTTTGTAGCTCAATTTCCTATGTTCTTGAATTGTAGACTGAAAGAATGTCTGTTCACAGTCTGAGTAACATGGAATCACTGAAATGCTGTTTGATTTGGTAATACGTGCTTTAGAAATAGATTCAAATTAACTCTAATTACCCGCTGCTTTTACTCATTCTTTTCCAACTGCGGCTGGTCACTCCAGCTTTATTATATTCTGGCAAGAATCTCCATTAGGAATGCTTATCAAATACATTTAGTAGGTACACAAGTGGTATTTGCAGCAACAGAAACTGACGTTTTGCACAAGAAATACAGGTAGTATTTCTGTAAAAGACAAAACAAAAAAACACACAACCAAACTACCCCTCCCCCCCAAACCCAAACAAACCCTAAAAACCCCCATGAGCCAGTATGCAGGGTTTTTATCGTGTGTGTTGGTGTAGCATATGTTAGCATAACTCGTGTTTGTTCAGAGTCGATTTAAGGTAAATGGAAATGCATTCACACTACAGTAACAGTTACACAACTTTTGCACAGCTTAAATTGCTCTAAATTTCTTAATGAGCTTTAAACTGCCGTATCTCTTTTTGTAAACAAGCCTTCAGATCAAGGTACTTTTTAAATACCTTGGTAGAATAAGGATTTGTTCCTACGGGGAAAAAAAATTAATACTTTTCCCTATCTATGTAACATGCAGTAATTTGACAATATTTTGTTGCAGATAAAGTGAGTGACTGATTACATGTAGTAATACCAAATGTTACAATTGAATGTGAACGTTTACCTTAAAATGTGTTTTGTATTGTATTGTCATTTCAACTGCATTGTGTTGTTTTGTTTTGGTTTTTTTTTTGTAGTTGTTTTTTTGCTTTTTAATGGCTTAAATCACTCTATTTTGCTTCAGAACATTTTAGGCTGTTGTGTTTGGAAAATGTACGCAAATTTGCGACTGTGGGTTTGGATACTGCTGGCGTCAGCAGTAGCTCGGAGCTTGGTGGGGCTCTGTATGCATGCATGCATGCAGGAGAAATGCCCTGCAGCACCATGTCTCCAGTGGCTAGGTCCTGCTGCTTCTCAGGCTAGGATGGATCGTCCCACTTACCTTTGCATTTAATTGCATGTCATTACTGTCCAGGCTGGAATTCACTTTTATTTTCCTTCCTTTCTGAACCACGCCCTATGTTCAACCCCACCAAATCGTAGAATCACCTAGGTTGGAAGAGACCTGTAAGATCATCGAGTCCAACCATAAACCCAGCACTGCCAAAACCACCACTAAACCATGTCCCTCAGCACCACGTCTACCCATCTTTTAAATACCTCCAGGGATGCTGGTTCCACCACTTCCCTGGGCAACCTGTTCCAATGTTTGGTAACCTTTTCGGTGAAGAAATTTTTCCTATCAAGGGAGACCCTACTTTCCAAGCGTGTTCTTCTCTGCCTCCCCATGCCCGCACGCTTGCTTTCGCATCCCAGACTGGGAGGGTCTCTTCTGCTGGCTGCCCCTGCTAAAGGGTGTCCCTGCCCCTGCGCATTCAGCTACAGACACGTCGGAAATGAATTCTTAATCCTGTCTTTGACAGCAGTGCAGAGTCAGCTCCGAGCTGCTCTGTACTGCAGTTTGGGAACCTCGGTTTGTAGGTGTGTTGTGATGTTTTTGTGTTAATGAAAATAAAACTGCTGCACCTTTTTCTTTTGTTTTCTGCATTTAGTAATGGATATAGAAATTCTGCTTTCTGAACATAAGTGTTGAAAGCCAAATGTAGGTTTCAGATCTGAACTTCAAAGTCCATTAATCAATATAAATTGTCTTACTGTTAGGATAATTCTGTAAGTAGACTGCAGAACATGAAACAGTGTAGTGCATAGAAGATTAAATGATTTTTTTTTTTTTTTGGTAAATAAAGTTTATTTAAAACTAATTAAGAAGGACAGTACTTGGAACTATTGTTTCCAGTACTACTACAAGTCTTCTCCAGTTCTATTATTTGAAACCAAGGAAACCAATTAAATAAAAGTAAAAGCATAAACATTTCATTTTCGTTTTCAGGAAGGAGTCTGCCTAGTATGTGTTTCTGTCTAATTTTTTTCTGAGAAGGCTACAGGAAATTACAATATTTGTACTGAGTCACATGTGTCTTAGCAGTAATAAAAATTACTGCTACAGACTACTTCCATTCTTAATTTTTAATACAGAGTTGTATCTATAGCATTTATATGGAATGTCTGTCTCAGATAAATATTTTTAGACCTACTGTTGCTGTGAGATTTTGTATAGATTTTTCTGTTTGCTCACAAAAATAATCTAGAAGCTTTTAAAGGAAACTTGGAGTCAGCTGCTGATCTGGTTTAGTGCTATTGTTAATTCTTTAGTAGATTGTAGTGCACCCTGTAGCTGTGTTCTGTCCAAGCTTTAAAGTGTTAATTTTGACAGCAGGAACTAAGTTAAAGTTTTCGTTCAGGCAGGTGTGTGTCTATAGGTGAGTAGGTACTGGTACTTACTTGTGGTTTCATTTGAATAGTTTGGCAACACATTGTTTCTTCTAATAAAAAAATCAGACTTGACCTTTAAAATTTTTTCATTTCAGATAGTAAAGTAGAGTATTCAGTTCACCTGTATCATATAATCTACTTATATTTAAGATAAATTGAATATTTTTTGTTCATTGTATTTCATTAGTTTGTCTTAATGAGGGGTTGTAGACTGATTTTTGTCTAGTTTGTTATGGAAGCAAGCTCAGCTAGCTGCTGTTTCTTTTGCCTCTTCGTAACTGGCTGGTCCATAGTGTAAACCTTAATCTATAATGTTTTAAAAGTTATTTTTAAACTGTTTGCTTTCTACTTTGAAATTGTGTATGATCGTGACTAATTGACTAACCTAGACTTAACGTTAAGCGTTAATGATAAACTGCAGACAAGGTTTAAATTCCATGATATTAAGTTGGCTCTGGCATTTCTTTCCTTTCCAGATTCTGGATTTGCAATTATTTTACTCCGATTTATATATTATTTTTTCTTTAGCCATTACATTCTGAATTATTGCAAAGTATTTAATACCATTTGAAATTTCCATTGCTTCAATCCTTGCTAAAGATAAGCTAACATCTACATGAAAAATAATTTAATCAACAAAATACATGTGCTTGTTTGACATACACCTCTTAAAATCTTAGCAAACATTCCAGCACATCTCTCTTCAGTATTCATGAGGCAAGCGGGTTTCCTTCTTCTGATCCCAGGTCAATAAACTGTGTGGTATTTTGCTACAAAATACTCTTTTTCCTGCAGGGGAAAAAACCAAAGTATTTTCAGAGCAATTCATGTGCTCTGAAACCCTTTTATTCAGGTGAAAAATAGCTTCACACATGATGGCTTTCTTCACGTAGAGCTCGTACAACCAGCTGTTGCAGCACGTAGCTTCATGTCATATATCACTCTTCTCATCGTGGGGCTTGGATGGACAGTTGAGTTGATTTCACGCATCGCTGCTGCCCCAAGAGACTATGTTGCTCCCACTTGGGAGGACCTTTCCCGTTTCTTGCCCCATCTCTGCTTATCTGGTGTTACATCTCCTTGGTGATCTGATTCAGACCACTGAGCTGGCAGGGTTGGTTTGTTTATATTTTTTGCGGATGGGATTCCTGGGGTAGTGGGCTGACCGCGGGGGTCAGGCAGGCATGGTTTGGAGCTGCCTAAGCAAGTGTGGACGTTGGGGAGGTGGAGGGTGGAGAGCGTGTTCCTGAAGCAGGCAGTTGCAGCCAGCTGTTGAATCACTTGCTTGTTGTGTTGGCTACGCCATTGTCCCTTTGCTAATTTTCAAGATGGTGTTATTTGAGCACGGGAGGTATTATTTTTCAAAATACACCTTTTCAAGATTTTTTCCAAGATTTTCCTTGCAATATAGATCTAGCAAACACTGTGGCCAGTTCAGAAGGTGACCTGAGCTGTAATTTAACTTCCCCTTCCTTCATTGGCTTCAGCTCGCATTTATTTTTATAACAGTTACTGTAAAAGCAGCCTGGTTTTGGTTTTGGATAACATCCCTACTTCGCAAGCTTCCCTTGTGGAAGAGAGAAAACTTTGGACTCTGGTCCTCCATCTTCATATGGATAAACCAGTCTTTGTGGAACTAAGGTGTGACGCTTGTTGTGTAAGAGCTGCAAAATTTATTTGTGTGACCCCTCTGGGTCCGTCTTAATTATGTAACCTATTTTTGAAGTAACAGCTTAAAATTGTAAGGATATTTCCAGTGGATGTGTGAAACATACTGGTGTGAATGATGTGTTTTGAAGTGCCTAGGAATGTTTCATTTCAAAGGCAATACGTAACATATATAATTCTAATTTTAAAATATTTTTTCTATTGTTTTTGAAAGTACCATCTAAAATTATTGTTTAATATTACTTTAGAATAAAATATTTGCTCAGTGTTCTCAGCTCGTTACCTCCAGGTGTAACTGGTTTCACTAAAGGCTCATGTTCTTTGTAGATTTTAGGCTGAGCAACACGGGAAATGTTAAAATTCATATTCCAGAAAGCTTAGTCTGGTCTGGAAGTTAACAAAATAAATCTTACCTTTTAATCTTGCCCTTCTCAGAATGGCTTTTCTGTTCCCACCTTCCTCCCCCCTCTCTTTTTTTTTTCTTTCTTTTTTTTTTTTTAATTCCTTTATGTTGAGTTGAAAGTTGGCTAAGAAACTCGGGGTTGTTTTTTTGCAGAATGGTTCTGCTTAGTGTTGTTTGACTAGCCAAAATGGGACTTTATTGAGTGCTTAATGCAGGAAAAAATCTAGCACCTTGTTCAAGATGCAAGATCTTTCTGTCGTATCTTGGTAAGAATATCTGGATTGTCTTTGACTTCATATAGATAAGTGTATCTAAAGTTGGAAACTCCATCTTTGGCACTTCCGACTTACAGAAATTGAATTGCTGTGGTGGTGGACTGGGGACAATGCATTAAGAAGTAAGTACCAATTAGTGAAATGGTACTCTCTAGCTAACATAATAGATTAAATGTATGATTCCAAAAGGTATCTTTTGAATTATTTTTATTATTCACCATGACAAGAGAATTCCATAACGATGTGTGTAACGAGTACACTTGGAGCAGGCAGTTCCTTCAGATCCACGTTTTAACTTCATAGCAGTGTGGTTTACTGACCTGGGGATCTGATATTTGATGCTAACTTTTGTTTATCCTTAGATTCTGGGTCATCATAAGTGTATTTTGACAACATTTGTTTGAAATGTGAGGGGTAGTAATGTGGGAATTATATCTTTGACCTTACTTGCATCTTGTACAGTATCAGCTACTGGGCAAAGCCAAATTAAATGTCTTAAAGTAGAAATGCTTTAATGCATTAACTGGGCAGTGACACTAGGCACATACAGCTTTTCATGTACAGAAGAATTTTGCTTGAAATTCTTTGCTTAATCTATAGTACATGTCTCTAATTAGAGGTTTTTTTTTGCACACGAGTTCAAGTGGGGTAGTTAATTTACTTTTAGTTTAAATGGAAATATTGTGTAGTAGTTGGCTGTCTCTGATCCCTGTGAGCTGGTCTGTGTCCAGCTTCTGAGGTTCTTGCTGGTTTGTGTGTTCTATGGCTGGATCACAGTTGATATTTTTTGTAAATTACTTATTTTCCAGTTTTGTCCTCGACACATTTCTAGCAAAAATAGGGGATTTGAAAGAATAGGGAAAAATTAGTTTGTCACTTTTTTGCAACTGAAGCAAACTGAAGTGTTTTATTTTTGGAGCGTGGAAGCAAAGTTAATGTCTATGCTATGGCTTCTTTCATGAAGTGTCAGAATATTTTATTTTCGGTTTTATTGGCTCTGGTCTTAACATCTGCTGTATTGTGATGTTTGGTTCATTATACAAAAGTCGTATTTCAACTGTGTAAGTGTATTCCAGTCACTTAGTTTTGCAAGGAAGTTAGTATAAAGGCAAGTACATGTGTATTATTAAAATAATCTTTTTTAAAAACTAACATTTTTAATAATGATTTTAGAATGTTACATGGTGCTTAAATTGGTTTTGGAATAGATGGAACAGGAGGACTGGGTAGCATGGAAATTATAGTGGCTTCTAAGGTAAAGGAAAAAAGTTGTAAATATTTTTTTAATATAATTTTGTATTTAGCTATAGTTAGCTGAAGTTCTATTTTGCACAGGGTCATCCACGCCTGAAGAAAAACGCATATGTAGGATATCTTTTGCAGATTTCATTTACTGATTCTACTCGGTGTTGAAAATATTGATGCTGAAAAAAGTGTTGAGATGGCTTTTATTTTATAGTTGTGTGATGATTTTATTAAATGACCATAACATATGAAGATGTCGGTTGCTACAGCTGGAAACCAGAGAGTTTTAAACTTTTTTTTTTTTTTTTTTTTTTCCCCCTCCCTCTAGATTTTCAACTGAATTCTCACCTATCAACACTGGCAAATATTCACAAGATTTACCACACCCTCAATAGGCTGGTAATGACTTGCCATTTTCTCTCAGCAGAATAGCTAAGGCTTTAGTCCAGAACGTTTTGTGATTGAAATCATTAAGTGATTACACTTTTGAAAAAGGTACCACTACCTTGTTGTATGAGAGGCTGTTGGTTTTGAATCGGTTAAGAGATAAGCAGTATTACTAAAAGGTGAAAGATCATGTTCTGGGGGTCAGAGTGGAGTTTGAGCACTAGTCACTGCAACGTTGGGTTTAGATGCTGTCTCCAAAGAAGCAGCTTTCTTAGATATATCAAATAATGGCAATCATCATCGTTATCCAATTTCTTACAGTTCTTGTGGAAAACATATTGAATAAGCTAGAGCGAAACAAGATTTTTTTCAAAGACTGTCCCTGCTTGTTTGCTCAGCATTTACATTTGTTTTATTGCAGCCATAGCTGGAAATGCTGATATGCCTTCTGTCTGTACACTGCAAATTTAGTGGAAAAGACCCTGCCTAAAAAAGGGGGTAACTTGTTTCCAAGATTTGTTTTTTTAATCAGTTTTCTTCATAACACGTGTATGTGTTTATCCTTAAGCAAAGCCATTTCTGTGGTAAATGGTAAACTCAATCTTTCTAATGCTGCATTTATTAATGGAATTGTTCAATACAACAATGCAAAATGCCCCATCCAGTGGATAGTTATTTCCGCTCTTGAAACATAGTTTGGTATGTTTCTGATAGAAAAAATTAAAAAATATTTTTCAAGTTATTTAAAGATTATCCTTAAACTTTTTAGATAAATTTGCAAGGGTAACTTTTTAGATAAACAGGAACTGAAAACACAAAGGCTCTGCAGTCTTAGCTAGATGCTCCTTCAGTAATTAAGATGCGTATTGATATCAAATAAAGGTTAAAAACGTTACTGAACAATGAAGATCACCATCGTGTTTAACTGTGGCATTCCTACTCTCTTGCAGAATCTGACAGAGGACGTTGGTCAAGACGATCGCCAGACAGGTATTTAATAGGGATGTAGTAGAAATAGATTGAAACAACTTAAACACACTTCATCAAAGAAGTCTCTCTAGCATCATTGAAAATTGTATTTTAGAAAGCTAAAGGAATTTTAGAAAACCAGTGCCAGGATTTTTTAAAGTTTTCTTCAAAATAGATGTTCATGCTTCTAATTTATCCAGTTGTGAAGGACTCGCACAGGTTTCAGCAGTATCTGTCATTTCACTGTGTCTTAGTGTAAGTACTTTAGAAGACTTGATGAAAAATTTCTCTCACTCCTTGGACACAACCCATTAGACTAGCAGAATATCCGTGTTCTTACAGTGTTTTGACTCTTGAAAGCGCGTTAGTGAGAACTGAGCAGAAGCAAGACCTCTTGTGGCTGTTGCGATGCCTGTGACCGAGTCTAAATGCTGTGCTCCAAACAACCCAGCGTTTTTCTTCAGTGGTTTTGATACAGGTTGTTCCTGTTTCTTGTGCAGATTTTCAGTTGGAGTGTAAGGGCTGTTTATTAGTCCAAACCTGTTTTCTGTTCAATAAAATGTCATTTTCAAGGCCTTCGTCTCAGGTGCCTGGTACTGGCTTGCTGCCATTCTTGATTCATCAGCATTTGTGCTTTGTGACTTGATGTCTTGCAACATTTGTTACCTCCTTTTGCGCTTGTTACTGGTGAGCTGGCGTCTTCCTTGATTTCTTTTCTTCCTTCCTTTCTGTGGTTCAGGCATGATACCTAAGGAGGAAGGAAAATAACTTACTGGCTTGGAGCCCTGATCACTCAGCAGAACTGTTCTTTAAAACTGACCATATCTGTCCTACCATCTGTCTCAAAGTTTTTCTCTATCCTAAGGTGCTGGCTGTGTTTGCTGATGTTACCTTGAGCCCTTAAGAAAGTGGAGAGAGCTGCCAGCTCTTCTGGAGGTTTCTGGGACAGACTTAGGAATCTAGTACACTCTTAACCTAGAGCAATGAGAAGAGATGCATAGGACTGCGTTGTTTGGGATCGGACAGAGCTCGCGTAGGGCTGTTGTACCCCCCTCCGTACTGTGACAGGAGACTTTGTTTCATAGTGGAACTGTTTTACCCTAGCCACAAAAGGTTTCTATCAAATATCTTCGTTCATTGTGGTTAGTGGTCTGATACTTGAAATTAGCTGATCATGTAAATGCAAAACATCTGCAAAAGAGGTTGAGGCAGGTAGTTCAGGACAGTCAGAGATTTAATTGTCCGTATATTAGAACTGATGTCCTCTCCCATCTCCTGTTGGAGACTTGGAATTTTCCCCTTTGTGATCCAGGTGCTCAAACTAAACACGCATACTTTGCTTATTTTTGATCACAAAAAGCTGTTGTGAAGCATTGAGGTAGTCCCTTTCTGTCACTCAGTAGGAGTAGGTGTGCTTAAGGGATTTGGAATTTGTCTTATCTCTTGCCTAGCACTTCTGTCATAAAGCTGAGTATAAGAAATTAGCCTCAGAGCTCTTACAATCTCTATTGGAAGGTGTTTGAGCACGTTACTGGTTTTGATGAACTACTCTATACTGACACTCATGGTTGTGCTGTTGCCTCCATTGTGGTGTGTGAATTAAGCTGTTTCAAAAGCATAAACATTCTCATTGAATGAGTTTGGGCACAAAATCCCAGTGAAGAGTGTAATTTTTTACAATAGTTGTAAATGAACCTTTCAAACCAGAAAGAAGTATGAAATGAGAACCGAAAGCAGAGGTTGATACTGGCAGGCTCCTCATCTTCAGATTTTATTCCAGTATTTATTATGCTTCTGCCCTGTTCTGTGTTTCCGTGTAGAAGAAGATGAAGCCCCAACGTTTGCATAACTTCGAGGTGAATTCAGTTAAAATGTGTGCTTGGTTTTCCTCATAGGAGGACAAATACACATGCAGGGAGCTATTTTGGCTATTATGAATACAGTACAGTGAAGCCTCCTGTGTCCATTTTGTATGGGACTTGACAGTTCTGAAACATCTTACTGGAGAGTCTTATTTAAATCTAAAAAGAATTACTTTTGCAAATTGGTTGTTTTCGATGTGCCTAAATTTTTGGAACTTCTGTTTTCCAGTATTACGGATTGCATAGTAAGAAGTGTCAATACCTATTAATTTTGTTGTGCAGTTTATAGAACTGCATAGGTGCTGTGAATTTGAGATTCTATATTCAGAACTCATTTGAAAGTCATGTATATAACTGTTGCAAAAGATTTTGAGTGTTGCCAAACCCATCTAAAGATGTCTTTTTTTTTTAGTTTTGAGGTTGTTTTTTTTAATTTTTTTTTTTTTAAAAACACTGAATCTTCTGGAGGAAGCCTTATCCTTAAGGATTACTATTTGTTTTCTAACATAACTATCCCAGTTAATGTTATTACATTGTGGGCCCTGCTTTTGAGATGACTTAATAAATGCATATCTAAATTTGGCTGAGATTTCTAAAAGCTATTTAAAAAACCTGAGTATTTCAATGAACTTCTAATGCATATTACATTTATTTCAAAGCAGTTGTTTCTGACCTAACAGTAAATGTACTGGACATCTCAATTATTTTAAGCAAATTATATCTTTTCTAAGTATTAGCCAGATTTCTTTTCTGGAACCAGATCTTAAATATCTGAGAGCTAGATGGTGACAGTTCCAAAATTCCTTCAGTGATTTGGGAGCGAAGATGGACCTTGCTTCAAAGTTCCAGTCACCTATAATTATTACAATCTCATAAAATCTGTTAGCATTCAGTGTGCACATATATCTGAAAAATAAGGTAGGCTGTAAATGTGTCATGGACCTTTGCCTTTTCAGCTGTTTGTAGGGGTAAGAAAAGCAGGCATTCAGATTCTGTAAACAATTTCTTTTTCTTCTAGTATGTATATGCATTAACTTGGAAAACTCTGTAGAATTGGAAATGATAGTTGTTTTTATGTCATAACTACAAATGTAGGAACTTGTTAATAGCTAAAGTCATGATTTGGTTATTGAGTTGGGACTTATCTATCTTCCAGACTAAAATGTCTTTTAAAGTACGCTTCCTGTTGTCACCTGTCTTGTTTAAAAGAATGAGGCAATGTCTTCAACAAAAACAAAGCTTCATTGCTGTTCTTGAAGCTTGTAGGGGGGGAAATTACTTTTGCCTCTACTATTTTTTGTTGTTTTAGAGAAGAAAACACACTTGAGACCAAAGCAATTCTGTTGTGTGGAATTCAAGATAGAGAAGGTGATTTTTCCTTTTACAAAAAGATTGCAAGTTGTTTGATGTTTTGATGAGTATCTTAAGTTTTCTTGTCTTGTATCTGAAAAATGGTGATTGTTAACTGTGCTTGTGGAGGTCTTGTTGCATCATTAAGCGAGCAGCTGTATCTTTCCAATTGCTTCAGCATTCACAGTTTCTAATTATTTTTTCCTTTGAAACATCCCTTTACTTAAGCATCAGAAGAGCAGGATTATTCACAGGCAATATCTAGAGAGAAGGTGAAAATTGCATGTCTGTAAATCACTTCTGTAGGGACACAGCTTGTAGAATTCTTATTTATTGACCTGTTTTTTCTTTTTTGTTTGTTCTGGTTTTGTTGCTATTCTAGGAGGTCCCTCCTTTGTAGTTATTATCTTGCATATCATTTTCAATTTCTTAGGATGAATTTTAGCTCTTGAGTTGGTATTTCCCTTTGGTAGCTTTGTCTCCTGCAAATTCTCTCCTGCAAATTTGGAAATACTGAACAGAATGTTTGGCAAACAACATTTATACTCGGCAGGCTTTTGGCTGATGGTGGCCTATTCAGCAGCCATTTGGAGGCTCTACCTTGCAAATGCTAGCTTCAAGTGTCAAAAAAACAGTGAGAACTAGGAGAGTTCTGCCAATCTTGAGTTGAGACCCAGGAGTAAGAAACTTGGAAGATAATCACATCAGAGAAGCTGCACTCGGTAAGTAAAGTTCCTGTCAAATTTTGCATGAAGTCAGAGGGAGCTGCATGTTCGTTTGCAGATGATCAGACCTTTGAGAAGTGAAATTAATTGTGAAAGGCTAGACCTAGAAATCACGTTTAGAATTAGAAAGCTCTGTGTAGGAAAGGTTAATATTGATGCTTTTTACTGAGCTATACTGTAAAATAAGAAAGTGCAAGAATTTAAACAAAAAAACCCCAAACTCTGATACTTTTTAGTTTTACGTGGAAATAAAAGATAAAAATATTCTGTGGGTTTAACTTTCAGAGTTTGTTACAGGGAAATTACAACTGCCCTCCGAATTCAGTATACTGATTCTAGTAACAAAAGGAAATACTTTTAAAGTAACATTCTTCTGCTGTGTTTTTTAGTGGTTTAGAGTCATTCAGCAGTTAAAATGTAGAGTAGACTTGGTCCAAACCTCAGTTATTAAGATGTTAAATCTCTGAAAGCATGTACCATATGTTTGTCCACCTGGTGTCTGTGTGTGTGTTTGTGCAGGGTGTACATGTGCATTTACTAGCCACTTGCCAATTTCTGAGCTATCTCTTTTCTTCCCTTTTCTGTCAGTTTGAGAGCTGCAACTAGATACATTCAAACCAAGAAAGGGTACAGGTTTTTCATATGAGTTGTTGGAGAAACTGGGCTATGGTGAATTCTATTATCAGTTTAAGCCTTCAAAAACAGCAGTCTCCCTAAAAATGTATTATCATTTAATGAGGAAAAGACTTCAAGCAGGAATTCTTGGGTTAAATTCTTCGGTTTGTATGGGTTGCAGATCTGACAAAATGATTTTCCATAACCATTTTATTTTTACTTTTATTTATTTTATTTTATTTTCATCTTTTGCTATGCTTCTCTTTTCACAGAGGCCTTTCACATTTCTTTTCCCAATCAAATAACCAGGAAACTGGACAAACCGTGGGGGGGGTGGGGGTGTGTGGTATTTTTTCTTGCATTTTACCAGCGTCTAATGCCTGTGGCCATCATAAATAGATTATTTTTTTTTTTTAAATACAAAGGCATTTAAAAACAATGAAATTGCTCTCTAAGGAATGAGATAGGTACGTACTTGAGTACAACCTGTAGCTATTTTCCAAAAGAAGGGGTTCATTAGCACACGTTTTAATGTATTAAGTTTAGTGTGTGTTTGAGTCTGTTGGCTGTCTCTAGCCATCTGTTAAGTTCTGCTGTCATCTTCAGTGTTTTTAGTCTGTGTAGGTTTTCAAAAAATACTGGCAGAGTCTTTAGAAACTTGATCTCAAAAGCCATAAAGCATCACACTTCCAATAACTTAGGGGAATACAGTTTTGCATTATCATTAGTTTGCAGGCATAATCAGATGGAACAAGTGAAATTCAGCAGGTCAGGTTCCTTAGTTTCTTTAATCTGAGTAGTAAAATGCATCGGGTGTACTGTGAGTTTTTGAAGGTCTCTGGTTTACCTCTTTCAAATACGTCTGATATTGATGAGAAGATGATAAATATTACTATTGTTAATTTCCTTTTGTATCTTATTCTGGACAGTGCTTCTAGAACTATTTTCTTCTGACACAGCCATTACGATTTTTTGATGTGGTAGTAGTTTATGGAGTATAATGCTTGGAAGTTTTTTGGTAACTAGTTAAATTATAATTTGAATTTACAATACTCTTAAAACTTTCTTTCTAAAACATTGTGTAAGAATGGCCATACTTTCCTGGGGGAGGGTGCTCGGGCGGGGGAGCTTTAGGGTTAAAAAACAAACAAACAAACAAAAACCCCAGAAAACAAAAACCCCCAAAACGTAGATAGGAAGAATTTTTGAATTGGAAAGAATATTTCTTGAACTAGAGAGATTGATTTTTTTTCTTAACAAAAATTAATATAAAGGTAAGACCAAAGAAGGCATACTAAATACAAAAGCTTTATTAATTGAAACCAAATTAGTTCATTTTGATGTAAAAACAGGTTTGAACATCTTGCCTAACACTAGAAAAAGCCATACTTTCATATGCATAATAGTTTCAGTGCATGTTTAAAATAAAGTACATGTAGCAAAGCCTGTGAGGCTGTAAGGTTCCTTACATGTGTTTCTCCTATAACAGGAGAGAGACTTTCAAAGATACGAAGAATAGGTAAGCAAAAGATTGCTGTTAGTATTTGTTGGGAATTGGGCCTCTGATTTCAGTCTGCTCCCTTGGTGTCAAAAAGTAGTCAAAGTTTTATTGCTTGCTTCTGTGCTGTGATTTAAAATAAAAGATTTTGTGGGCATCTTAATAAAGCATACCTAAACTTGGGTGCTGTTGAAGCTAAGAAAAGGTAGCTTAGGCATGCTGGAGTTCTTCATATTTTCTTGCAAGTTTCTTTGGCATCGCTTTGTGTCTGGATTTTTATACCTCACCTTCTCTCTTCCTTTCCTTTTAAAATTCTCTGCATAACACTTAGAGCTTTGATAGCTCTTTGAGCTGCTCTTGCACACACCTTTCTCAGGTGTCCATGTGGTCTTCAGTATATGAAAGTAGGACAAAATTTTGCCTGGAGTGTTGGCCTGCTGTTTTCATGAGACAGCAAAGGCAATTTAACGACTTGCTGTGGTCAAAAGGGCTGGTCCTGTGCTCTTTCTTGTGCTAATGTACAGAAAGTTGTTATTCTTTTTTGCTTGGGTTAATTATCTACAGGTTTGGTGAGCTGAATTGGTACACTGAAGAGTCACCAGAGACATAGGAGTATGTAGCTGAGAGAAGGGGAGGGAAAGACTGCCACTTGATTGGTGTCAGTGTCTTGAATTGGCCATTTCCTGCTTGGGGACCTTCATTCCTTGAGAACTAGCCGGTCCAAATGATACAGCCAGCCACTTACTTTTTCCCCTAGTGGTTGCTGAATGTCTCTTCCCCTGCACTCCCCCCAAAAAAAACCCAAAAAAAACCCCAAACCAAAAACACCCCACAAAACACCTAAAGAACAAACAAAACCTTTCCTACCCCTTGCTCTCTGTGTCACAAAAAACTTGGGGCTTCAAAATAAAAAGGTTCTGTTTTCTAGAGGTAGATGCTCTAGTTTTTGAGTCACGTGTATTTCAAAAAGTAATGAATAACTTTTAGAAGTTCCAATTTGAATAAATGACTAAAAATAAGGATGCCTTTTTGAGGACTTAAATACTTCTTCAGAATAGTCTCAGTTCTTACCTTTTGTTAGACTGAAGTAGCACTAGCACTACTGTACGTTTGGTATAGTACTTTTGGCCTTAACCGAAATCTGGTCATGCAGCACCCTGTAAAAGTGAGATGGATTTTGCTATTGAAAGGAGACCATTTCCTCTGTTATTTTTAAATCCACTAACTTCATCCCTTCCCTTCCCTTTGTAATATGCCTGTTAGGGAACACAGTTTAACTGGTCTGCAAGAGTTTCATTTCTTGTACTGGTGTTTTTAATTCCCTCTGTAGGAAGTCTCCGGTCTTGCAGTTCATCAGACTGCTTTAGTAAAGTGATGCCTCCAAGGAAAAAGAGGAGACCTGCAGCAGGAGATGATTTATCTGCTAAGAAAAGTAGACATGATGGGTATGTCATCTTACCATGAGCTAAGACTGATGGAATATCTAAAGTTGAATAGCTGATATGATGCTGTTTTTAAATACTAATGGAAATGGTATTCAAATGTGCTTGGTTTCTCAATATGGAACCATAGCCTGTGATTTAACTGGGAGATAATGATAAGCACATGTAGGTTCAGTTTGCATCTTCACCTTTTTCTAGTCGTACAAGAAGCTTGTAGGGAACTTCTCCTTGCTTTAGTTTGCCAGCTGTCAAAATAGACACACTTGTTTGTTCAGAAACAACTTCTAAGAAATACAGTAGTATCTTCCTGTATACACGCATAAGATCTGGATTGGGCATTCTCAGTCTACAGCCTGTCAGGAAAGTCAATGTAGTTGTAGCCCACTGAGCTCTTACTTGAAGTCCTGCTCGTCCCTCCCCGTCATGTTATGATTTGATGCTGATCATGTAAGGAAAAGGTGAAGATTGTCCGGGAAAGGTGAAGATTGTCCAGGCAAGGTGATAGCCAGTGGTGGAGCGGTGATTGAGGCGGTGCTGCTCAGCTTCCCTCTGGGCAACAGAAGTGCAAGTGGGTTAGAACTGCATGAGCAGTGTATTCTTTTGGCATAGGTGTGGCATAGCTGAGACCTCTGCGAGTATTGGATTTTCAATATGTGTATGTTCCGTCAGCCTCAGTCATTCAGAAACCATTGATTGTGCTCCTTGTGTGCAAGATAGCCACTACGTACGTGCGCTAAATTCAGAAATTGTGGGAGTACAGGATGGTAGGTGCAGGATTGTCCTGATGTTGAAAAGTGACGTATACAGCCAGAAAGTTTGGTTGCTACTGCGTCAGTCAGTAGAATTTGAGCTCTCTTACATTCGTGTATTACCGGTGACTCAGAAAACACATGCTTCCGTAACACATATCTTAAGGAAGGTAAAACGATTCATTTCTCTCCTAACTGTCAGCCTGAAATCAGGCTGGTGCTTTCCTTTTTATTCTCTAGCATGAGTAAGAAAAATGCTGGTAGCCAAATTAAGCCTCTGGTTATGCCTCTATAACTCCATTGTGTTTAATAGGGTTGCACAACTGTAGCTGCACTGGAATTTATTAAATGATCTGTTGATGCAGAAGAAGGAGATTTCAGCTCTCCCTTTCATTGCTCTGAATACGTAACACTAGCAAGAACAAAAAAGCACTACATGTTCCTAACATTTTTTTGTTGCTTTTCAGAAATAATAAAATATAAAAGCTAAATAGTTGATAGAGGACATTACAGCTTATTAAAAATATGCATACAATATGGAAGCAAAATGAGGACAGAATGTTTCTAGAATCTAAGTAGAGAGGTTAATGAAATTTACCTCACTTTGCCAAGATTCTGATGGTAAAAGAAAACAACCCAGAACCCCTAGAAAGTAAGGTTGTCTTTGAGTAACAGATGCTAATTTGTGTAATTCAAATAAGAAAATGATGAGAAACTGATTTCTTGCTCTACGAGTAGTACAGATACAATAATTTTAAAGAGCTTTTTGAAAGCATAATTTGAAGGGTTTTTTTTTTATATCTACCCTTCAGTTTATAACTGATGGATCTAGTCTTCATTCTACTGCCATGTAAGGCTTTATTAAAAGGAAGACCTCAGCCTGCTTTTAGAAGTGGAGGTGAAACCAGATCTGCCAGTGGTGGGCCACAGGGGAATATCCTTCCATGTTGTGGTTCCAATTTTTGTCTGTCTTGCTTCTTAACTTCTAAAGGTTTTTGGGCTTTCTCTGCTTCCCAGTGTATAAATTTCTTTTGTTTTGGTCTTCAATAAACCAGTTTTTATTTCAGCAGGACTGACGATACGAAATTATTTGCTGAACATTCAGCTCGATCTTGAAGCTCTGTTTTCTTTCAAGGAAGGATTTCTTCAAATTTGACCTGTGCCCCTGTAACTTTCTGTGAACAAGTTAGACAAAGAGCAGGCTGTCTCCTACTTCCATGCTTGTTTGTCAGGTGGAGCTCATGCCTGTCACGTTTGGTCATTGGAGGTCAGAAATCTCAGTTTGTCAGGCAGATACCAGTCTGGAATCGGGGACCTCCACAGCAGTGTGCTGTAGCAGACCTAGTTATTTGCAAAGCCATTTCCTCTGACGTATGCAGAGAATGCCTGTATACAGTAAGAACAGTATGGATGGCGCCATGCCAGTTTATGGAATTAAGGGGCTTCTAGGCCCAGTTCTTTACCATTGCTTCTGTTTTAGAGGCAGACTTCCTAGAAGCTGCGTACTAGTAACTCAGGATAAGTCTCCGAGGGACATTAGCTTGTGTGGATTCTGTATTAAGCAAAAAAGGTAGTCAGCGTCAGTTCTTGAATGTCTGCATTAAATAAAAAAATACAATGTGTGCCCTCCAGAAGAGACTGTATTTTCTAACACAAATGACTTGTCACTTCAAGTGCTTATGGAATGATGTAAGTTTTGTATGCTGCTTGGTTACAGTGGCAGACTTAGAGGGGCAACATTAGCAAACTTGGTAATTGCGAGTCTCCTGTTTGCTTTCAGTGTGAAAATGTTAGGTAGTAGTCTGAAGATTATCAAAGGAATGTCATCATTGACGATGTAACCACAGCTGAGACCAAATGTTGATGATTCCTCCTGGTTTGTCCATACTAAGGAATTTTTTTTTTTTTTTTTTTTTTTTTTATTTCACGGGGGTATTTTTTTTGGGGGATTTTTTTTTTTTTTTGATACTCACGTGGATAATTGTGTTGGGTGATATTTTCAGTCTTCACTATTTGTGGTGTGTTCCCATAATCTCTTCAACTATGATAGTAATATTTTTGAGATATGTAGTTTTTCCAGAAAGTTTATTTCAGCAGGGCTGTCTGCTGAAAGAGAAGATGATTTCTAAAGGCTCTTAAACTCAGAAACTTAAACAAATCTGATACCAGGAAGCTTGTAATAGCCTTCACCCTCAGTTCCAGGCTGTTAGGGATACCTCCTCATCTTGGAAGGATTAGTGGAATGATGACACTGGCTATTGAGGAAAAACATTTATAGGAACAAATCTAGTTGTTAGTGAAGTTATTTGAAAATGCTGATTTCATGCATAGACTGATTATGGAAAACAAAGATTCCAAACACGTTCTTTAGCATCTCACCCTTATATAATAAGAGCTTGAATTCTTTTAATTAATGTTCCTAATGTCACCTTGAACCGTGAATGCAGTGTTTCAGTGGGAGGGAATTTTTATGCCAGATAATGTATAATGAAAAGAACTCAGTGCATTAATTTCCGGATCACAGCAAGATTTATCCTGTCTTAAAGAATAGCTATGGAAAGTAAACAGTTTAGCACACACCAGAACATAATGACTTGAAGACTTAGTTTGTATTTTCCTCTCAGTATCACAGTCTTGACTTTATTGTACTTACAACTCTCACAGTATAGGGTGTTCTCAAATTGGAGTTAAAAATACATTTTCTGCACATTGCTCATCCATCACTGTGTTAAGGGTCTTAGGTAAAGGAAGTTTCATGTAAAGATACTTGCTAGGTAAGAATATAGTCCTCACTGTGTAATTATCTAATGCTGAGTATTTGTTAGACAATCTCTATCCAAATACTGGCTTTTGCCTTAGGGAAGAATGAGCTGTATAACATAATGTCTTCTCTTCTTTCTGATAGTCTCATTTAAAAAATAATTCTACTCCTTATTCCAGAGTCATGCTGAGGGCAAAAGTCTTGGAGTAATGGATATTTGGACCTTAGAAGAATGAAAACTGGGAATATTTATCTGCTTCCTTGAAAGCTATGTTTTCAAGCAATTAGATCTAGAGTCTAATTTAGCCTGGATATGTGTAGGGACCACATAAAGGCCTACTAACATGAAAAATCGATTTTCTTTATTGAGAATAAGCTCCATACTCTATAGTGAAAAAATGTAAGTTTTGAAAACACAGTCAGCACATTATTATTAACATGGGAAAGTAAAATGGGAGTGTGCTAACCTTGGAAGTCTTCAAAACCTTTAGTGTTGAGAGGTTTTTTTGTTCTGTTGTTGTTTACTAACTGGTTTGGTCCTGCCTGTGTTACCAACTGTCATAGATGTCTAGACCTTATTCCTTGAAGTAGAGATTTTCAAGTATGCACAGGTATAATTTTCCCTGTTTCTATGCTTTTTCGATGAACTTCACTTAGTAGTTCTGAGGAAACTTAAACTGGACATGTGACTATCAGCATATATGCTCTTTAAGCCTGATGAAGTTCAAAACATTAATTTAAAAATTTAGAGATGATTGTAAGCCTTTAAATAGGGAGAGATAAGACACATTCATTCATAAAACTTACCAGTCAATTAATTTTGTCCTGAGGGTTGCTTTAGACAGTCTTTGTCATGCCTTGCAAATCGTAAAACATCTCTTCCACACCCTCACTTGTTTCTACTACAGTATTTATGAAACTACTGCTAAACTCATAGCTGTGAAATGAATAGGTAAGGCTTTATAAAAATGTTTTCATTGTGCTGCACTGATGAAAATTCTCAGGCAAAATTTTAATTTAATTAGAATTAATGGAAGTAGTAGGGGACATCTTCAATCAAAAGGTTGCATCTTTCAAAATATAAATAATCTGAAAGCAATTAGTTGCTCAGTTCAAAGCTCAGAATGAGTAAAGGTTTTGAGTAAGTTCTGGTCGCATAGAAACAAAGCTACTCTTGGTAAGTTTATTGCTTTTTTCGTTCAGTAAACACTGACCATCTGAGATGAGCAGGCTGTAAATCTTCTTGAGGGGTTAACTTTTGAGTTACCATAATAAACTGTAGCTTTTTTTTTCTTTTTTCTTTTTCCTTTTTTTTTTTTGTTCTTCCCTTAAATGAGCTATTAGCAGCTTCCGCAATCAAGAGAATGTTTTGTGTGACCTAAACTCCATGCTTTCACTAATCTCCGTTTGAATATTCTGGAGCCACACAACCCAAAGTTGCTGCTGTGGTAGGTGGACAAATTCCAGTACAGTTTTGAAGCACGCTCAGAGCAGGAGTAGATGCCCAACTTTGAAGACTGCAGTAGATCGAAGAGAATTACTGTGACCTTGTTCTTTTTGCTGGCAGCAACCATGTACTCTTATGATGACTTGCCTGGTCACCCCATAATAACTGGATGGAATTTTCATGCTTTTGCTTTCCCACCAAATCAGTTACGAACGGAGGAAAATAATCTGGAAATACATGGATCATCGTGTGTTTAAAGAGACATGAAAGGCCTAGACACTCAGTTTTTTTAATTAGTTTGTTTACATCTACCTATAGCACTTCCAATTATAAACTACATTGTCTCATCTTTATTGCAGGAATATTACAATTCCCTAGCTCATAAGACTGTTTCAAAGATAAGTTTAAAAATGGATGTTACGAGTCCAGTATTAGGTCATGATGAGATGCAAGCATTTCTGAGAAAATAACTTCATTTAAATGTGGCTAAGTAGTGGATATCACTTTTATAAAACTTAGGCAGGTTAATCTCATATTGCTTTTTCCCTGCCCTATCCCACATTCTTTCCTCTCTCTAGTTGGTAAAATGGCTGTTACCAAGAGATAATAAAAAAGAAAAAGCTAAATGCTCCTTAAGAAGGTACTGGTTATAATATAAAGAAACATTTTTTGAAGTCTGCTGTCACTGTCCTGACACTGACGGTGTCATGCTAAACTAATAAAAACTATTTTTCAAGTGAAGATTTTTCTGAGTCATTGTACCTGCATGTGTGTCTTGTTTGAGAGACAAATATATACTATTTGCCCATAGGTAATTTTTTGTTGTTGCTGTTCCTGATGGTCAGTATGTCAGGGTTCAGAATTGGAAGGGTAATGCTAAACACAAAGGCTCAGAGTTTGCTGTTGCCCAGTAGCGACAGGTATAGCAGACACTCTGGGAAAAAGTTCTGCACGCACCTTTTTAGCTCTGATGATGGAGAAAACACCCTCTGGCAATCCTGTTTCAGTGTCAGCATTCTCTGACAGTGGTACAAGTTCTGGTACCAAAAGTACCAAGTATACTTGTTGGCCCTTCCTTTATGGAAGGTGTCTGTGGGCCTTTTACTTTTTTCTCCACCCACTCCCCCCCCGCCCCAGACTGGGCACCATGTTCTTTCACGTCTGGTGTGTGGCTGAACCTCCTGTAGGTTCCTTTTATGGAGCATCAATGCAGAAGCAAATTACCAAACTGTCGCGTGGTCAGCATAATGGTTGTATTTATTTGAAGGTGCTGATGCTGGTCATCCTGAGGAAGCTGTGAGCTGTTGAAGACTTGCTGTTTGAAACTGGGATCTGTTCAGTAGGTGTTTGGTGCTTCCAAAGTATTCAGATATCTACCGTGTGCACTCCAGCAGTTTGTATTTGTCTGCGTAGCAAGGGACACTGTCCTTAGCACAAAGACAAGGCACATCATCTTGCAGTATGTACAGAGAAATTCCAAAGATATGAGAAATATGCTGAGCTACAAAGTGGGTGCCAGGCGTCCCTGGCAGTTTGTGTTTTTCTCCTCTGTACATACGGTTCTTGAGACAATCGGATCTGTATTAATGATAGTTTGGAGGACAGTCTTTGGAATCACCCTTTACCCTGTGCTGCCAGGTTGGGCTTGCTGTGATAACTGAACCGAGTTGTCCTGGGCTGTAATCTCAGATACTTGTCTACTTACTTGCTTGTATCTCCCTGCTCATCTTGCTTCAAGCACTTTGGGGATTAGGAGTCTCTTGGTAATAGAAGTAGCTGGTGCGGCTAGACTTGGGGGGAGAAACTCATTTGGTGTTTGGAGTAAGCAGGGACAGAACAGGCTTCATCTTTATACATGAGAGATCACTAATACTGGGTCTGCACTGGTGTTACTTGTTTCTTGTCATGTTCCTTTCCAAGTGATCCTTGTCTTGCAGAACATGTGATTTGCTGTTAGTTCCTTTAGGTTGAGGGAAAGGCACCTGAGAATCATCCAGCCGTTTTTGTTGCATGGTTTTATACTTCTGGCCATGCATAGTCTGTTTTCGTTACAAATGTGATACAATGTCACCTGTCCTTTTAATGAAATGTCTGGCTAATTAGCTTGTAGCAGAGACTGGGATAGCTTAAGACTATATCCTTTCTGATTTTATTTTCTGAATTTGTGAAGTAATTTCTCTTACCAGCACAGATTGGAAGATCTGTAATCAGTTCTGGGTTCTCAAAAATCAAACTCAAGTGGTCAGATACTGAGCTTTTTGAACAATGATAAGTTTGAGGCCTGAGCGTTTTGCTTGGAGTTACTTGGCTGTATGTTGGGCACATGGACTTACTAATGAGTATTGCTGTTTCCTGCAGTTCCTAAACAATCAACTTAGCCATAAACACAACAAATGACTTCCAGTCCCGTATCAGTCCTATGAGAAGTTGCTATGCGTAGATGCAGTGAATGTATAAAAAGGGCTGTTTTTTTCTGTTCTTATTCACCAGTTCTCTTACACATACTGCTGTCATTGGTTTCTTGGTTCAGGCTACAGTATTTAGCTCTGCCACTTGTAGGTGCAGGAATCCTTTTTCTCAAATACCTGGATGACCTAGAGCTCTGTCAATAAACTTATTTCTTGAGGGTTCCTTCCCAAATCCACTGTTAACATGTTGACAGCTCATGTGTTGATGAGTTACGGGAACAAGCAGCGTGAGGCACTTGGTTATCATCCCTTTGGAAGAAAGAAGCATTGAGTCTTGTGGTGAATGTCTGTCTTTGGGAACCACATTAGCTTTGCACGTCCTAGGTCCCCGCAGTGCTCTTACAGACTTCTTGAATAAATAGAATAGACTAGACTAAAGACGTTGACTAGCTCCTGCTACAGTCGGTTTTCAAATTGTTATTCCAGTTGCTGTGTGTCACGTTTGTTTGCTACAAAAAAGGAGATACTGAATAATTAGACCTTTGCCAAAGTGGCAGAATGCCTCCTTTCTTTGTCTCAAGACATTTTTTGATTCCTCTGAATTCAGAGTGGCCTAAAAAATACTGGATAGGTCTTTTATAATCACAGTTCATTCTGCAAGTATGAGAATGTTAAGTTATCAGACCTGGTTTTAAAAAAATTGTTCCAACTCTGACTTACACCTTCTGGCTTAGTTGTTTACTTACTGAGCAGTGCTGTCAGCATGTTCCTTTGCAACTGCAGTAAAGCTTACACAAAGTAGGTAATTCAGATAGAAAAAAGTGTTATAAAAACGAAAAAAAATCAACCTGCAAATTGTAAGTATATGAATACATGTGTTTCTGAGACATGCATGGCTGGTATTTTTCTGCAGTGTTTCAGTTTGTTGCAGATCACTGTGTTTCGGTACAGTGTTAATTTTTCTTTCCATCTAAAGAAATTTCTTAAGAGCCATCTTCCAATTAGCAATTAATCATTTTACTCTGACTAGTGTTATGTTTCTAATGGTTAGTTGCTTTAAAGGAACTATGACAATAAACATGAAGTAGTTCTTTGAATTACTGTCAGAATAATCTGTATGCTGTTAACTCCCAGCTACGGTTTCTCATAGCTGATAGCCGAGCTCGGTGGAGGATAGTGGGCTCAATGTACTCTAAGCTCCTAAGTGTATATGTCTTTTACATGTATTTCTAGAAGGACAAAATGGTGATGAAATCAACTCCAAATTAATTTGATGAAGTTGTTTCAGAATTCTCCTTGAAGCAATTAGCCGCTTTGTTGTCCTTCCCCAGCAGGGTTTGACACTGTAAGAGGAAGGGCTGCATGCTTGGAACACTTACAGAGCCATTCTTGGCTACCTCCTCTAGTCTGAGCCATTTGTTGCTCAGCTTTTTTCAGCCTTTATGAGCCCAAGCTACTGCAGAGTGGTAGAAATGGATCAGAGAATGCATATACAGCAGTGAACAACTTCTTGGACTGCTGACTCTCTTTCCTCTAACAGGCACAAATGATAGTCTCCCAGAAAAGTCTGAACAGGGGGGAATACCTCATCAACTTCTGGTACGCCTTCTGTGCTTTAGGTGTTTCAGATATTAAATTCAGGAGACTGGTACTTCAGTGGTGTTTCCTGAATGCAGTTAAAATTCCTTATGCTTCTTGTTGAAGGAGGGCATTACCTTGCTGGTCATCTTTGGGGGGAAGGGGCACTGGGGATCTAGCTTTTCAGATAACTATTTACCGCATGATAAATGAGGTTCCTTGAGTTATTGTCAGTGAGGACCTGTAACCTGTTCTGTGGCTTTAATATAATGTAAGTGTGGGTCATGTCTATTTTGACCTTTATGCCTTTTGTAGGGTTTTCTGAGGAGGCAAAAAGAGTATGTGCAGGTCTCCTTAGTTAATAAGTCAAAATGCACGAAGCGTGTGTGTGCCTACAGGTAGGACCTGTGTTGACTGTGACATGGAATTACTCTGGATCTAGACCCACAGCCAAGTTGCAGACCATCAGTTGATTGTGGTAACTAATGGTGTGCGCAATTCTTACTTGAACTTAAACAAAGCAGTTTGGGCTTGAATTTCAATTAGTCTGTATTTGTAAGAGAAGTTCATGCACATGGATAACTATTACGAATCAATTGAAGTGTGACAGACTGAGCAAACACAGTATTTAGGTTCAGTGATTCTTACTTTGTTAAGCAGTGTTCCAAATGACTGGGTATGAGGACAGAATGTTGGGTAAACTGGTTTGTGAAAGGAAAAACATTGCTGCTTACAGTGGCTGTTGACTAAAAGATTGCTCTTAAAAAAATGATGAATTAATTACTTGTTTCTCTTTCTTTTTTAAAGTATGTATAGAAAATATGATTCGACTAGAATAAAAGCAGAGGAAGAAGTCTTTTCAAGTAAGAGATGCTTAGAATGGTTCTATGAATATGCAGGTAAGGGTGAAATGCAGATTACTTCCTAATAACAATTTAATCTACATCGGAATATAAAATTGCATTAACTGAGGTTTTCCAAGACTGAATAAAGAGGCTTTTTTGTGAAAGTCTTAAAGAAGCTTTTCTTAACATTCTGTGTAGCGTGAAGTTGAAGAGTTCAAGGGGCAATTTCGTCTTTGTCTCTATTCTATAAAAAGAATACAGAACGTGTGTAACTTAAAACATTTTGTAAGATGTATGCTTTATTATTCAAATCTATAGTTAAAGCTGTAATTCTATCCAAAATGTTGTTACCTCTCTGGCTTTAGAAGTTCTGTCATCTGCCATGTTAGTGCTGAATAGTATAGAATTATGCTTCAGGAGAAGTGTTTCTTTAATTAAAAAAAAAAAAAAAAGGTGAGAGAGGTAGTAACATTAGTTTTGTTCCTGCTGAACCTGATGTTTAGGGTTTCAGGCAAAAAAGTGAATAAATTCCAGTGTCCCGTACTAGTCTTTTCTTTATATAGTTTTCCATCAAAACGTATAGTGAAGGTAGACTGAATTACTTATTCTTGCCCTTGTGTATGAGAACTTTCTTCAGGGGTTACTTATAGAAGTGTTAATTGTGATCTGCGGTTATGAAAGATGATCCTTTAATAGTGAAGTTGGTCATTGTATTAATTTTTTTACACGTGGTTTTCTGAAGGGGAGAACTTGAAGTATGGGGAAAAATGATCTCATGAGTGTAAAGACCAAAAGGAGATGAAATAGGTGATTGACAAAGAAAATAAGGTCATCTTGCAGTTTTCTGATGCTGTCTTGGATAACCTTGCTCACAACTTGTTCTGTTTTGTCTACTTCTTACACATAATGAAGAGAGACTTAATTTGATGTAATGTTTTTTTCTTCTAGTGAAATTATATAAAATAAATGAAATATTTTGAGATCTCACTTGTCTGTGGCAGTCTGTAAGAGGAGATTCAGACAAATTCAAGCCAAATCTAACCTGTTAGATTCTCTGCCTTTCTGACCAGCTTGATTTATTTTTTTACTCTAGCAACAGGGATAACTCATTTTTCTCAAGACTTTCATGGAAAGAAGGGATGAAAGGAAGGCTGTATATGAAAGAACTTTTGGGTTTCCATTGGATGCATACACCAAGATAAAACAAAGAAAAGCGGAGAGTATGATTCTGTTTACAGTATTGAGTAACATTCTAAGAAATGAATTTTCAAAGAATAATCTCTTTTGTGTTCTTCCTTCATGAGTCTTCTCCTTTATATATGCAGACAGTTGACAGTGCATTTGTTTTTTTCCCCTAGTGTGTCTTTACATTACAGAATGAGTCTCTTTAAAGATTGTTGTGTACACTCAGAGAACTGTGAGAGGATGTCATGAGAAGATAGGAAAAGATACAATTAAACCTTGTTATTTCTAGAACAGTAGGTCACCTAATAATAAAACATAGATTGATCTTCCCTTTATAAAACCTCTCTTTCTCGCAAAAGTGATCTTTATATTGGATGAAAATAGGCATTTCAGCCTCTAATGTTTTTTTCCCAAATGAGGCCTTTCAAACATGGATAAAATAATTCTAACAAAATAGTTCAAATACTTTAAATGTACTTAAAAAATAGAATTGCACACTACAATTATTGAGGCCTATATAGTTTTTGCCATACAGTATTGTAGAAGTTACAAATATCTTGATTTAACAGCATGTTCTAATAGTAATGCATTTTAATAGCATCTCTGTTCTGAATCTTTTTTTCCTTTTAAGTCAGCAAAGAAATAGCTGTAACTCATGTCTTCCTTCCCCCTGCAGTTACTAAAATTCAGATAATGTGTGGCCATGGTATAGCAATATGAATAAACAGGAGCACAGGATTTTTATTTTAGGCTCTTTTTTGTAGATAACATTATACAAAGATAGTATATGAGACAATAAGGAATGAGATTCTGGGAATGGTAATGTCTTGAATCCTGTATAGCTATGCATCACATTTTTATGTGATATGATCTTATGATAACTGTAGAGATTCAAGCCAATAAATTAGTTGCATTAACTGTCATCCACTCATTTAACCGTAGTAATATTACGTGGATGTTCTGCTAGTCTTAAGTGCATTCTTAAAGATCTTACTGATTTACTCTTCCAAGATTATCTCGCTAAATGAGTAGAATAAAGGATATTGTCAGGAACAGAAAGTTGTTTTACAGTTTTTCTGTCTCTGTTTCCAAAGGTGAGGTAAAGATTTAAGTGTATCCAAGTCTGATAGTAAATGTGGAAATATGTATTGCATGTCAAAACAAACCAAAAAAACCCCCGCATATGGAAGTTCAGGTTGTACCGTCTGATTGCATTTCTCTCATGCTGTAAAGGTCAGACTGTTTTAGTTTTCAGAGATAAGTAAAATGCATTTTGTTTGCAGGCACTGATGACATTGTAGGGCCAGAAGGTATGGAGAAATTTTGTGAAGACATTGGAGTTGAGCCAGAAAATGTGAGTTCAAAGTCCATTCAAAAGATGCCTAATCTATTATGATGTACATGAGCCAGTCTTATATCTCTTATTTTTCCATCAAGAATTAAGAAATGCTTGGGAGTTTTTAAAAAAATTAAAGAAATATAAATCAGGAAGGTTTATATACACATTGGGAAACAACTTGCCTTTATTTTAAATCCCAAAATGGCAGTCTGTAAAAACTCAGTTTGTCTTTGCTGCCACCCATGCTCTTTCACTTTCCCTCCTGCCCAAAAAAAGAAAGAGATTGCTGATGGATGTTTTTTCTGAAACAATGAGACAACATTGGAAAAACGATGTAGCAACTACAAAACTACAAAGTAATGTTTTCTTTCGGTTTTCCAGGAGAGAAAGTGATTTCAAATATTGTGAGCAATATTAGCACTCCAATTATGCCATTTCAAAACACAACTAAGGAATATATATAATTATATGTATATATTATATGTATGTATATAGAGAGCTAAATAAAATTTAAAAAGGAATAGTTGTGCCTTTTACAGGCTTTTTCCTAGTGCCCAGTTTTTGCTCTTTAAATGTATATGCAAATCCCATTTTTTGCGGTATTCATAAAGTGTCATCACTGACTAAGTAAAATGAGGATTGTGATTTTGAAAGATTTACTGGAAATATGACGTAATTTGCTAATTTTGGAGTTTATTAGTATAATAAACACTGGACATTTATGCAGAAGTTTGGGTGTATAAGTAGGTATTCCGATTGCACATTAAAAACCATATAGAGCTGCACTAACATTAGCTAGCTAAAGGCCGAGTTGCAAATTTAAATGACTTGATTATTTTTTTTCTTCTGGTCTGCAGGATCAGTTGTCCTGCAAGTTTTTCCATTTATATATCAAAAGTGATTTCTTAAGTTCCTGAGTAATCTTAGTTCCTTAGTAATTCTTAAGTTCCTCAGTAATCTTATGGTATCACTTAATCTAAATTCTTTGTTGCTTCAATCTTCTGTGTGAGATGTGAAAAGGACTCTCTTTTCTCTTTTGGGGCAAAACTGAAGTATTTATGTATCAGCCTCTGTTTTGATGTGTATTAACGTTAGTTCACTAAGCTTTACTTGACATCTACTTGAATTATACTGCATGTTCATACCGGCACAATTAGGTAGGCTGGCGGTACCCTGGGGTAGTTGTATTCAGGTGGGATCATAATTAGCTTTAGAATACTTGGATTTCACAGAGCTCATGGATTGTAACTGATGCTCAACTAGACTAGAGTTTAACCAATGTAAAATGTAACTTGTTATCAAATTGATACTTAAACTTTGTAGCTGTTTTGGGAAACCTTTTCTGTAGCTTCTGCACCAACTCATCTTCCTCATTGCGCTGCTCACTAGATGACTGCGTGCTCACTTCAAGTAGGGTGGCTGCTGGTAACTTGGGTGGATGTTCACTCCGTGTCTTTGCACTGTTACCTTCTCTTTGTTTGGATTATGTACAGGTTTGTCACTTTCAGGTTTTTTAACTTTTAAAATAGTGTAGCAAAGATCTGAACATCCCATTTACATGAGTAAAGCATTTGTAGCCTACTAAACAGTAGTTATTTGAAACATGCTTGGATCTTTTTGTTAATTCTTTTCAGTCTTCATTTTTTTTTTTCCCCTCTTTAAAACAGGTAGTTATGCTTGTACTAGCATGGAAGTTGGATGCACAAAACATGGGCTACTTTACATTACAAGAATGGTTAAAAGGAATGACATCACTACAGTAAGTGCTCTGAAAACTTCTGAAGTTTGTTATAGTAAACCCAGTTTTTTAGAAAAACACACTTCGATGTTTGGACTTATAACACCTAAAGCAGAGAGCTCTACTGTGGAGTAGAAGCCATACATTTTTGGTCCTGTTTATGGTGATACGGCCACTTACTGACAATGTGAAACCTGACAGCTACATGTTTAAATAGAGTCTCAAGAAAACAGAAATGGCACGAGGTTTGACATCGTTTCTGTCCCCAAGGACATCTATCTATTACATATTGGTATGCTGTGGTTTAAAATGCTAAATAATACGAACCCTTGCTGTGACTCTGCATTGTCATGTTCTTTCTAAGAGTTGCTTTCTCCAGTTGAGAGCTTATCTTCATGGCGTAATTAACATAAATGTAGTTAAATAATCACAGGTTTCATAGAGAGTTGGAGAAAGAACTGTGTTTTGACTTATCTTCCAGAACAGAATGACTAAAACTTTCTACAAAGTTCTATAGTTTCAGCAAAACTATAGAAGTATTGTTTCCCTGCTGTGGTTTGCTGGTTGTTTGCCATGTGTAGACAAGCTCTAGTTTAATCTGTTGGAGAGTGCATTTTCTACAAAGCCAAACAAATTTTTATCAGAGTACCAGTGTAATGCTTCGCTGTTTTATCTAAATCTGTTTCACAGTGTGGATTTAATCAAGACATTTTATGCAGACAAACTCATAAACATGCCTTAATACAGAGTGATGTATTTTGAACAGATTGATGGGGATGTGTTAGGGATTCTTTTCTAAAACATCAGACATCTGTATAAGAATGCAGACTCTAAATTGACTTTGTGCTTTTCTTGTAGATGTGATACTACAGAAAAATTGAGAAATTCTCTGGATTACTTGAGATCTTTATTAAATGAGCCTACCAATTTTAAACTTATTTATAGATATGCGTTTGACTTTGCACGGGTAAGTACTGTGGAAAACCAGCATCTGAAACTAAAACCTGACTTTCATAAGTAATAGCTGAAAGACTTTATACTTCTAAGTGTGTTTCTCTTAAAATACCACTCAGGATTGCTTCTAACAAATGGAACTGTTTGTGTTTTAAAAAAGTATACGCAAAGTGCCAAAACTGGAAAAGAGAAGTATATAGGATGCTTGAAGTTCAGTGGTTTAGTGTTTTGACACGTTCTGTTGCTCCTCTGCTTCAAGCTGTTTTGTGACTTCAAGGAAGTCATTTAGGCCCTATTTTGTTGCACATCAGAGCTTTGCCACTCACTGCCACTGGCTTTATAATTACCCTGGTTTTTCTTCTTGCTGTTTGAATTTCGTGAGCATAAACATATTTAAAACAGGAAGGCAATTCGGGCATTTCTGCAGATGGTAAAAATAACTAACATGATAAAAGCTGGATATGATGTAATACAGCTACTCGTTCGGACAACTGTTGGAAGGTCATTAATGATGTTCTCAGTATTTATTAAACAATATCCTGATATCAGTCTTCCTACTATAAAATAGGTATTGATAAAATTGTACCTGGCATTGGAACCCATAATATGCATAAGACTATTCCTACTTAAAGGGAGCAATAAAAGAACTTGAATTTTCTGAATCAACATTTTGACATGGAATTTGGACATCCATCTTGCTAATGTGATGGAATGTACAGAATATTTAACATAAAAACAATCACAGGCAAAGCTGAAGCTCAGATTCCAGTGCAGGAGAACCAAAAACACCAAGAAAATTTGTAGACAAAAAAGTAACATGACAAAAATAATAAGAAGAAATTGAACTGATAGCGATTCTGATAGAAGTCTGTCATAGGTAACTCAGATTTGTAGTACATCAGTGGTTTTTGCATGTCAGCACGCAGAGATTCACGGTAGTTCACTCTTAACCAGGGAAACCTACAGCTGAATACGACAGAATGCATGATATTAGTATGAGAGGGGAAAAAAGCCGTATCAACATCTTAATTTCTCCTTTGCTTTGTGAAGATTTATTCTGCCAGTTTTGCTCAATGTAAAATGCAAAGGCTGGAAATAAGTAATGTTGCCAAAGTTCAAGATACTGATGAAATATTTGGAATAGATTAAAAAATGTTTTACTAGTAGCAAATCTGTGCCAGCCTGTCAAAAGTGCAGAAACTTAAAAAGAGGATAGTGGGTGGGTTTTTTCAAGAGGTACCAAATTGATGTGACAAACAGTGGTCTTGAAAAATAATTTAAACATTGAGACACAGATGCTGTGACATGATTTGTGACAAAAAAACCCCAGATTGTAGAACCGTGGGTCAAAGGCACATCAACAGGGGAATTGTCAAAATGATATTAGATTAATAGGATTATTGAACTTTTAATACTGTGGAGCCAGGGAAGTCTATAGGAGAATGGCATCCAGTAAGAATACAAATGAATGCTGACAAAGGCTGATCTATTTATCTAGATGTGGCAGATGAATCTGTATGTAATTTTTATCAGAATAATTGAAGTCATTGATAGAAAAAAGCTGATGGGAACAGTCTTGGGTTTTGATTCAGAAGATTGTGTACTTTCCATCATAAGGGTAATCATTTCAGGGAAGTGATGCATGGCAAAACCCACGTCTAAACTTCTTAAGTTCTAAGGGAGAATATTTGAAAGCGTCTGTTGTGCTTTAGTATTTAGAGTTAGTTTGTCAATAAAAATAAGTATCATTGATGTTTTATGCAGCATGCATGACTTAAGTCAGCATGGATTTGAGGAAATAATTTAAACCACCATATGTTGGTATTAAGCACAAATACAGTCTTCGCTGCCTGTTTACTATTGTCATTGCCAAGTTTGAGACATACAGATGCATGTATTTCATGGCTTAAATAGGTCTGAAATTTGGGGGGGAAAAAAAAAATGTCAGAAAGACTGTCTATCATCAATGTAAAACAAATAATGAAATTTATCAGAGTTTGTCAATATATTCTTTCTACTGTATCCAAGAAAGAGAATTTAAGTATTGGGAATGTATGTTAAGAATTAAATTAGAGCATCTGTCATGGCAGATGTGCCGTTAGGCGGTTGGAGGTGGGTATAAAGGGCTTATCTGAACAATTTGTTCTGAAGAGTAGCTTGAGAGGGAGAAAGTACAATGAGGAGTTGGACTAGATGATCTCTAGAGGTCCCTTTCAACTCTAAAAATTCCGTGATTCCGTGAAACCTAACAATGTAAGTAATGTAAAACCAGCATGGCCAAAGTAGAGGCAACAGAGCCTGATTTCATTAACACTTGATTGTGTGGGAAGAATTCAGAGTATAAAAAGTATGGAAAATAAAATATATTCTCGCAGCAGTGTGATTTCTGCTTAAAGATGTTTGTGACAGAGGTGTAAATGGGTTTTGAAAAGAGGATTAGTTTATAGAACTAATTGATGTTGGAAATAAGTGAAAGAGTTGTATCATATTAATACAAAAATGCCTCTGCAGGGTTTTTTTTTTGTTTTGTTTTTTTCTGTGTGGTTTTTGTTGTTTTGTGTTTTGTTTTGTTTTTTTTTTAGCTTCATTACTAATTGAAAAGCTTTGTTCATCCTGGAATTTACTTTTTTCCTCTAGATCAGATTGGGTGAAGTCCCTCTTGGATTTAGTGACCAGAATGTAAAACAGCTTCTGATATTTTCAGAGTTGCTGGCCTCCCCACTTACCTTCCAAAACAAATCTGCATTAAATTCTGTCTACATAATTTTAGAATTGAGGTATATTTTGTATGAAATGGGTTTCAAGCAGAGAGGATAACCTTGTGGCTAAGGCATTCAGTTGTTGTCTGAGAACTGGGATCTCGCTCTACCACATCCTTCCTACATGATAAAAGATAATTCAGTTATGTTTTGAGCTTGTCTTTTTTTAATAAAGATGTGTATTCTGTAATACATAAAACTGCACTTGTACAGGTGAGGCATAGGGCAGCTCTCTTGCACAGTTCTGTGTCCTGTATATCGCTATATCCCTGGGTTTTCTTAATTTAGACGTTGCAGTCTGCAGTCATGAGTACATACAGAGAGATGGGGGTCTAGAGTAGCTAATACGGAACTTCATGTTTTGTGATTTCATTAATTTCTGAATTTGTAGCTTAATGCTATAACCAAGGCATAAAAGGGTGGGAGTTTACATCCCATCTCTCAACAAAATTTGTTTAATTTCCAGAGAACAAATGTAGATGGATAAACTTCTTAAAATAACAAAATGCAATCTTACATGTACGTGTTACTTTTGAGATATGCAGAAGTTGCGTTATCAAATATATTAACTTTCCCACTGCTTAGATTTAATGAATCTGCTGGGTACAGATGATACTTCTTTTCCTCAGCAGAAACAAAAAAAATCACCCCTGAAGCCTTAATATACTACTGCTACGTTGAACTAAAACTGGAACAGTTCTGAGAGGGGTCTGTATGTGCTAGTGTATTTTGTTCCCTCTCTCATTTGATGATTAATTTCATCTGAATTTGGTGTAATCGGTAGAACAGAACAAAGGACCTCCTTGGCTCTTGCATAGTGTTACTTGGTAGCTACGTAACTATCTACTGACAACAGTTCATGTAGTTGTAATAATGCTGCAGGAGATACGTGCAGCGATACTATTTTGAGAGACGTATGGCTGTACAGAAGCAGACGTGCAAACACGGGTATGGGTCTAATGGCCATTGCTTTCTAGGAAGGTCTGAAGTCACAAGCAGGAGTGTATGCCTCATCTGTGATAGCGGTGACAGGTTTTTAGGAAAGTGTATAGAAAGCAGCATCTCTGTATAGCAAGCCATTAGCTATGAGGAAGGACATTTTAATAGGAAGTTGTGTTTTATTAAAAACCACTGTTAAATACTGCTATTTATTATTTATTTTTTAATTTATTTTATGTATGGGGGGAAGTGAAAAATCCTGAAATCGTGCTCTTTTTTTCCTTTTTGACCTTTTGCCTTTTATGCAGGAAAAGGACCAGCGCAGCCTAGATATCAATACTGCCAAGTGTATGTTGGGCCTTCTTTTAGGAAAAACATGGTCCCTTTTTCCAGTATTTCACCAGTTTTTAGAGGTATGAAGTTTGAAATTACTTTTTTTTTTTTGATCTGTCTTCTCTTATACTTTAACTAGAAGTGGAATGAACAACTAAGAATTTTTTGTTCTGATTTAGAATATACTAACCCCCAAAGCAGCACTTATAAATTGTTATCTTTCCTTTCTTCCTTTTCCCCAAACCCGTATGCTGTTAAGGTTTATTTGATGCAGGACAAAGTATAGAATGTCTTTGATTTGCTTTTGGGCTTTCATTTTATTGCTGTGTGTTTGTCCACTAAAAGATGTCTTAATCAGAAACATGTATTATTCAACACTAGTTTGACTACTTAGTGGTTTCTTTAATCCTGTTTAGTTTTAGACAGCATACAGATTAAAATAATAATTCATCACAAGGTTTAAATTTTCTGTAAGAAAATCTGAATTTGAGGGAGTTGAAAATATATTTTAGTAACTTCTGTTTCTTGCCTTAAGCAGCAATCAAAATACAAAGTTATCAATAAGGACCAGTGGTGTAACGTTCTTGAATTCAGCAGAACAATTAACCTTGACCTCAGTAACTATGATGAAGACGGAGCCTGTAAGTAGTACCATATGTTGGTGTTCTAAAATAATTTATTTCTCTGAGCTTAATCATTCCGTGTCCTTTTACAGAATTTTGTAAAATACAGTTATTTGATCTCTCTACAGGGCCAGTGTTGTTGGATGAGTTTGTGGAATGGTATAAAGGAAAACAGATGACATAGGAGTTTAACTATGCACAGCCACTCAAGAGTCACTGTTACCACAGTTATGTCAACCATTAGCCATAAACTGCTATTTGTATCAAAGTGCATGCTGCTTTTCTTGCACTGCATCCCTTTTGCAGGGAACTTTTGATGTTTGCTATTTAACAAGCTAGCTATGCTTGCTGTGTAGCATTGTTCTCTTTGAAGGCTGCTTTGCATTTTGTATTTACACTATGAATTGGTGAACTTGCCAGCGTCTTCACTGTGATTATGTGTATATTGCTGTCTAAATTTTGTATATGTGTATAAAAAAAAGCTTCACCTAGGGATTATTTCTGCAGAAATGTATTGTAAAAATAATTTTGTGGCATATTTCTAGTCATCACTTACATGTTTGTTGAAACTTCAGTTATTTTGTTTTTCTTTTGGTCTCAAATGTAGCATTTTGGAAAATGAAATGAACAGACTGCTTGGACATAGTTATGTGAAGAACTATTGACAATTTCAATGTTACTATTTGAGATGCCAGTTTCTGAGGGGAGAAGACATGCCATGACTTTCTTCACCGGAATTCGCCAAACCTGACCTATTGCTTAATAGGAATGAAACATTGGTGTCTTAAAAAAAAATAATATACACATATAAATATTAAAACACTGTAATAGTTGTACATGCCACAGATGATTTCCATTTGAAGAAAAAAGTACTGACTTTTTAATGTTAAAACTGCAGTAGTCATTACAGGTACAAATGAACAAATTAAAGTACCTTTTAAAAATGGGTTTTAGACTTTCGTAAATTGCCTTTGGCATACTCCTTGTCATTTTTGGTGTACCCAAGAGTGTTTGGTCTATGTTGCAATCTAGCGAAATTGAAAGTTCTAGCTAGAATTAGTGGTTTGGGGAATAACGTCTGCTCACCCCTAGCACATAGATAATATAGATTTGGGGGTTTTTTTGTTTGTAACATTAATCTTTCCCAAGGTCTCTAACTTTGTGTTTCTAAGTAATTAAAAATATGATATCGAATAGTCAAAACATTACTTTTTCTTTCATGATGGGGATTGGAATTTCCTAGCAGAATGTCCATTGCAGGCAATGGGCATGTTAAACACCAGCATTAAATAACAGTACTTTTTGGTAGAGACCACTGCCTATTTCGCTCATTTCTTTATAGGACAGTTCTAGTGATTATTTGGGGGAAAATGAGTGAATGGAATGATGTTTAAGTTCTGTAATTTTGTCACGTTGTCTTTGCCTTACCCTTCTCTATTAAGTAATGTTAGTGTTGATTTTTATGAATAGGTCCTTGAAGTATCCGGTGCTATTAAACTTTGATCTCTAAGGATTTATTAAAATGTTCCATATTGATTCACGGAGCATTTAACAAAAAGGGGCCAGTGGATGTTTTGGAACGAAGAATAACATTACTTTAGTGTAGAAATATTTCACAAGGTATTGGTGGTTTTGGTATTTCTCTAAAATGCAATCCGGGGGAAGGGGGAGAAGGCATTTTAGGTTGAATGTGAAGTTTTCGCATGTATTGAAGGTCCTTCCTATTCTGCCATCACTGAAGTCAGGAACAACTGTCATTAACTTGACTACTTTCAGGATTAAGCCTAGTTTAACAAAAGCACATTAGTTTGTTGCCCTGGACCAGGAGGTTGTAATTGTGGTGCTACAGGTGGTCAGTTGTGTTCAAATCTGTTTCTTCTTGTTGTTGGTTTTTGTTTGTCAAACTCAGCTGCCAAAGACAAAAACTGTTTGTGTGTGTTTGTGTATATTTGTATATACATAAATATACAATATGTATGCATATACAAAACCTAGAATTTCATGATGCTAAGAAGGAAATGCTACCTTTCCCTGTGAAATAGTCATGTTTGGATTTCCATGACACTAAATAGCGCTCTTTAAAGTTAATAGTGGTAAAACATACATAGTCATTGCTTTCTCATGTACTAATACACATAACCTTAATTCCATGTTTGATGCCAGTTTGCACAAGAAATTAATTCAGTGGAGTGTGGTATTTAATGTTTACAATAAGCCTCTTACTAAAACACACATGTTTTATTAAGACTTCTGATGTAAATGTGTATATTACCATAGTATAACCGTAAGGAAATATCAGTGGAGCTGCTGGTTTAGTTCTTAAAAGAATGAACTTAGAAGCAATATAACTTTTAACATTAGGCTAAATGGTGGTTGCTAAGATTTTAAGTGAAATACTGTAATTGTTCTTAAACATTAAGCTAGTTACTGACTCTAGAAAACTGTTTAGCACAAATTGGCATGAATCCTGCAACAAATACAAGGTTTGCATAAAAGGTTTTGTACGTCACAAATAATTTGCCTTCCAATAGTGGAAGCAAGAGCCAAAGACACTTTTAATCTATTACTGTTATAGGTATAATTTTCATATAACAGGGTCAACAGAAATCTGTTCAGCTCAACCAGGTGCTCTTTTTCCAAGTTTTGCTAATGTTTAGCAGAATACAACATTTAATTAAAAGTAAAGAAAACAGAGGAGAAGAAACCTCAGAAAGTACTCACACTGTATAAGTAAACAAACTTCATTTTTTCTTTGGGTAAAAGTAATTGGGAGTGATGGAAAGGAAGAATGTGTTTGGAAATGAATCAGATAGATGCTGCAAATTTTTTTTTCCCACAGGCAAGCAGGATGAATCTGTAGTTTTTAGCTGGTTTAGAAACATGTATCTTCATAAAATAAACCACAAATTCAATTACAGCTAGTAGATGGCTTTACTGACATTTATAGAGAGCAAATGGACTAAAATGGACCCGTATGGTTTGATAAGCTTCCCTGTGCTATCCATCCTTCTGGTTTTTGCTATATATGCTGAAAAGCAGAGGATCCTAACATTGCCAGCTCTTGTATTTTGGAGAAATTCCCACTCATTTTTAAATCATTGTGGAAACTTAACTAAGTTACTCAATTTACCTTGTATTTAGTACAAGTTTGGTGTTTGTGGTTTTGTTTGTTATGCCATCATATAATTGATGTAGGGTTTGCTTTTTGATTTTTTTTTTAAAATTTTTTTTATTTTGAAAAGTAGTATACAGAATATGCTGACTTCTTGGATGAGACACTGAGCGGCCATTCGGCAGAAGTGTCATGGGTCTTATGCTAATCTTTCTGGTGTACTATTATTGTCCTTCTAGCAGAAACTTGATGATCTATGTGTCATTCATGCTTGGTATTTGGGAGATGTAAAGTGGAAAGCCAGTTAGTGAAAGGAAAACAGCATCCAAAGGCTGTAGCAGTGGACAGCCTAAATTGATAGATGACAAATGTTTGGAGCTCTTTGGACCTGATGATCTTAATGGTCCTTTCCAACCTAAATGATTCTATGAATATTAGTAACTGAAACATTCCACAAATTAAATTTCATTCTACAGCAAAATAATATTCAGTATTTAAAATATTAATATAATTCTGTGTTACTGTTGTTTTTTCACTTTTTATATTTTTCAAGGAAAGTGAACTGAAGAGGATGGAATTTACTAGAATCCTTCATGTACTTGAGTTTTCAGTTAAAACCTGTTTAAGGTTGTCTTTAAGTATTTGGGTTACTTTTGTGTAGCCTTTTCTAACATTTGTAAAGGACTGGAGGCCTCTCCCGTTTTACCACAAATACATGCGTTTTATTTCACCGCAAATATGCTCACACAATCAAAATCAGTTGCAGCTCATTGCTACTTGGTTAATGTTCACAAGTTACTTTTTTGGAGGGCAAGAAATGGACTTCAGTTGTTTTAAGGTTTTCCCAGATTTCTGTTGACCCTTGGTCACAAGTCTAACAAATTGTTTAATACTCTTGGAATTCATATAGACAGCTTTAAAGGTTAGCTTGTGCCCTGGTTTTAATTATAACTGCTAAAATACCTCTTTCTAGGCCTTATATTTTATCCTTTCGTATTGCTGGAAAAGTGTATAGAATCCATCCACCAACTAAATAGTTTGTTGTCTGTAATTGAGACCAAAACTAGGCTTGATATTTTTTGTTTGTTTTTAAATTCCGCCCCCCTCTGTGTGTGTGTGTGTGTGTGTACATGTGGTGTCACAAAATAGTACCTACTGACACTGCTGTTGCAGGAACAGCAGTTAACCTGTAACTGTGAATGCTTTATGTCTTAGTTATTTGGATATTACATAAATAAGGTGTGCTAAACTCCTGTGACTCATGACCTGATGAAAATACTGTTACGCCACCTAACATGAGTTCATCCGGTTGATTTTTAGGTCTTTCGCTGGTGTTGATGTAAAATGGCATCCCACAAATAAACAGTATTTGTGTTGGTTTCAGCAACTGACTTCAGATTTTTCTGTGATTCATACTTCAGAAATTCTCATATCTGAACATGTATCATGTCAGCCGGCAACCTTTATCATTTAGTAGCAGAGAGAACTTATATGTATAATCTTGTCACCCTTATTTCTAATAGTAAGGCAAATCAGAATTTAAAACTTTGTTGTAAAAAGGTATGTTTCAAGTGGAGTGTGTGAGTGTAAAACAGTACTGTAATACAAAAGTTTTCAACAAAAAGAGTCAGTTTGAGCAGGATTGTCTCTTAAGACAAAAATTTTACAAGAAGCATAATTATTACTCACTTATCTCAACACAGGCTTTTGGCCCATGAGGTCCTCATAGAAAAGCATGTATGGGCTGGATGAGCAGTGAGAGGTGGACTGAAAACGGGCTGAACGGCAGGGTCCAGAGGGTGGTGGTCAGTGGCACAAAGTGTAGTTGGAGGCCAGTAACTAGCGCTGTACCCCAGGGGTCAATGCTGGGTCCACTCCTGTTCCACATCTTCATTAATGACCTGGATGATGGGGCAGAGTGTACCCTCAGCAAGTTCGCTGATGTCAACAAACTGGGAGGAGGGGCTGATGTACCACAGGGTCCAGCTGCCATCCGGAGGGACCTCGACGGGCTGGAGAATGGACTGACAGGAACCTCATGAACTTCAACCAAGACAAGTGCAAAGTCCTGCACCAGGGAAGGAACAACCCCATGCAGCAGTACGTGCTGGGGGCCACCCAACTGGAAAGCAACTTGGCAGAAAAGGGACTGGATTTCCTGGTGAACACCAAGTTGAAGATGAGCTGGCAATGTGCCCTTGCTACAAAAAAGGCAAATGGTATCCTGGACTGCATTAGACAAAGTACTGTCAGCAGGTTGAGGGAGATGATCCTTGCCCTCTGCTCGGCACTGGTGAGGCCACACCTGGAGTACTGTCGCCTCTTCTGGGTGGAGACACCCCGACATACTAGAGAGAGTCCAGCAAAAGGCCACAAAGATGATGAAGGGACAGGAACATCTCTCCTGTGAGGAAAGGCTGAGAGAGCTGGGACTGTTTAGGCTGGAGAAGGTGCTGGGGGGGGAAATCTTGCTAGTGTATATAAATACCTGAAGGGACGGTGTAGAGAAGATAGAGCCAGACGCTTTGCAGCAGTGTCCAGTGACAGGACCAGAATCGGTGGGCACAAACTGAAACACAGGAGGCTCCATCTGAACGTCAGGAAATACTTTTTGACTGTGAGGGGGACCGAGCACTGGCATAGGTTGCCCAGAAAGGTGGTGGAGTCTCCATCCTTGGAGATATTCAGAAGCTGTCTGGACATGGTCCTGGGACACTGGCTGTAGGTGCCCCAGCTTGAGCAGTGGGTTTGGACCAGATGACTTCCAGAGGTCACTTCCAACCTCAAGCCTTATGTGATTCTGTGATTTCTAAAAGCATATGCTAATGAAAATTCTCTAAGTTACTCAAATGTAATGCTGGAAAAGAAGACCAGTCTAGTAGTATTTAAATGTGGTGATATTTTGACCTGAGGGTCTGTTCATGACCTTAAACACTTGTGGTTTTCTAACTCTTTAGAAGAGTTTTTCAATTATTTGACTTGGAATGAACTGTCACGTTCATCTTCTTTTAAAAGCAGAAGTGATAATATCTAAGCATAGCAGTAGAAAAGCTGCTAGCAGTAAGACATGAAAATTATAGCCTAAATGTCCATAATAAATTCACAAATTTAGGTTTTTAAAGGGGCCATTTGTTTTGTCTGCAGAGTTACAAATATGTTTTTGAATAGGAAACAGACTTAAAAGCTGTCAAGGAAAATAAAGGAACACATGTAAGAGATTCCACAAGAAACTTTAAAATATTTTGCACTATTTGAGCTACCAGTCCTAAGGCACTTAACTTAAAATGTTATTTACAGCTGAATGTATTTACGTTACAATTAGAATATTGTAATATAGAGCCCATTCTAGAGAAGTTGTTCTTCATTACGTTGATGTTGGTGATGAAGGCTGGGACTGCCTTCCCCCGTTCTCAGAAACCTGCTGCTTTTACTTATCAGAGGGGGTGAGTCCCAGTCTTCTGTATCATGAAAACTGTAATATTACTATCCAAATACTTTCTGATGTTAATTATTTGTAGGTTAAATGTGAATGTCTTTTCTTTTATATTTAAGGGTTATTTTCCAACCCAGTTACCAAGGTACTCTGGAAAGATTGAAATGCTTTGCACCTACAGCAAACAACTTGATGATAATCATCGAACTATCATAAATAGGTGTTTGAAAACGAGAGCTGTGTTTCATTCCAATTACTGTATCTGAAGTTCTCAATCTGCTCTTAAGACTTGATTATTTTTCCCATACTGATTCACTGTATGGGGGATACTGTGTCCTGTCAACCCTGGAGCTCAGCGCGCCGTTGCCCTGCGAGAAGGGTGTGCCCAGACTATCACCGACATCCTCTTGGCTGCCTCCTCCTGCTTCGTTTATGAACTCGTAGAGCATACGCTCAGGCACCTTTTTTATCAAGTCTGTTCTTGGTCTGTTTACGCACTATCAACTGTGATAATAACGTCAGTCTTACCTGACCATGAGTTTTGGGCCCTGATGTTACTGATGGAGCTGATGAAGTTTCAACATCCCTAGAGCAGTTGCAGTTATGCCTCTCTGCAACCGCAGCTTCTGCGCAGGGGGGAAAAAAAAGGTGGTGTCCGTGTAATGGACGCTTAAACCCCCGTAACTGCAACTGGTTTTGTACTAGTGTAGGTATTACAGAAAATTCTCAGTGACCAAATCAGCTGAACTAGAGAAGTTTTCAGTGCAAGCAAGATATAGTGGATTGGTATCAGCTGAAATGTAAAGAAAAGTGAGTGGATAAAATCTTGGAGGGAGTCGGTGAGTGGGACTGTGGAGCTATTGTATATAGAGGGGCATGGAGAGGTAGGATGGATGGAGAGGAGCAGAATATGAAGAGTACTGCTTGGGAGCCACAGAAAATGTAAAAGGTTTTGTATTAACTTTAGGAGCAATTGCTAATGAAGTGAGGAACTAATATGAAGGAGAAGCAGCTGCGTGCTTGGGTTTGAATGGACGAGTGATAATAAGAGTGTCTGGAATGATCAGTAGCAAAGGAAAGGTGCAAGATTAGACAGAACTCTGAAGGTAAGTTTGAGACAGAACATCAACAATATTCTGACAGTAAAATGAAATAATTTGTCATATGTTAAAAATCCCTTGATGAAGGAGCAAATTTATTTTCTCTGATGACAACAGCAGATAAGCTTTTCCTATAACTTCGTTGCATAAAGGGAGGCTTAGAAAACTCGCGGCTTCTCACAAGTCACGTACTGTCTGCATCGCCACTGCAGCATTCCCACGGTCAGAAAAAAGATGAGAAAATAGTTTTCCAATATATATTATGAAAGCCTGCTGAACTGTAGCAGAAGCAAATGACAAAACATTGCTGTGTATGAGACATCGATAGAACAGCTCAAATATTTTTATTTTTTTTTCCCACGATCCACGAAATTGGCTTGCTTATGTAGTTCGGGTTCATAACTTGTCTGCAGCTGGTACAGCCAAAAGGTGACAGACCTTGGAGGTCTGTCGTCACAGTGTTTGAAGACTTGTACGTACCGTAAAGAACAACTCTGCACTTTTTAATGTATTCCACTTTCAAAGTTGCTTTGACCACAAGTAACTTGTGTGTATAATGAGCTTTACTGGAAGCTGGTTATGGGTGCTAAGAAAAGCACTGGTGGTGAGGAAATACTGTTCTGTTTTCGGCTCCTAGTGGCTATGGGGCTGTTCCTGCAAGGAATTGCGCTCAAATCACCCAGTTCTTTACTTCTAGACTGTCTCTAAAAATGCAGTTGGTTTGTATGTCACGCACTGTTCTCTGAGAACAGCAGCCTTAAATTCAATAGAGGCCAAGGCATGACACGAGTAGTGAGGCTGTGTGCGGATTAGGAGAGAAAAATGCAGTAGAACTGGGTGTAACATTTACAGACATTTGTATAATCAAGGAATGAATTGTATTGGGAAACATACTTGATTTTAGAGTTACTGTATTTTTAACACTTCGAGAATGCTGTTACTTTTGCAGATTTGAGTGTTTTGTTATTTAGTTCTTACCTACTCAGACTGTATGAACCATTCTGAACAGTTAAAATGTGTAAAACTTTTTCCTGTGTTTGAAAAACAGAAAACAAAATCAGACCCTTAAACTCATGAATAATTTGGTGACAAATTATTAATTTCCTCAGAAGATTATTTCATCCCTGGTCCCTGCACGGACTCGTACCAAAGGAATGAAGCCAGTACTTGTTCTTAAAAAAACCTTCTTAGTTATCAGTTCAGATATCACTGTATCACTGAGTACCGGAGGAAAAAGAGCAGAAATTTTCCAAGAACTTAACTGAAAACACATGAAGATCTGCTTGAGTGACAGCAGCTTCAGTGCTCGTAGTTGAATTACAGGTGTTCCTGAGTGCAGTTATTTGCAGATACTGTGGTGACCTAAATGAAATCTGTGCAACACCTACCTGAAACGTAACTAGTCTGAGTTACGTTAGAGTTTTTGAGAGAATCAGCCAGAAGAAAACCCAAAACAAACAAACAGGAGATGTAAGCATAGGTGACTTGGCTCAGTAAATATATAACTGATAATTGTGATGCTAGATGTGTGAAGCAATTATTTAAAAGGAACTCAAGGTGCTAAAGAAAATATTAGCACTGGTCTCCTTCAGTTGCTTTTACTTGCCTCTTTTAAGTTTTTTGTAATGCCTTTTTTTTTTTAAATTCCACATACGTGAAGCTAACAGTCAGTAGCTTCTGTCAGCATCTCTTTGTTCTTTCCTAGCTTTCTCTTTAAAGATAGTTTCAAGGATGTGCTGTGCCATTTTACTTGTTCCTCATCTGATGGAACTGAAATGTGTTCCTTCTGTTTGGAGTTTTTAGTGAATTAATTGTGTCTTCGTAACAGAGTCTTCCCAGAGTTGCTGGCTAGCCTCCTGCATTTTCTGGGAACCTGGGCCTGTTCCCCTTCATGATGACGTTCCCCTTCAAGGACTACATCAGTGATACTGTGCATGTTAAAAGGCCTTGGGCCATATTCAGAGAAATTTTATCTTACGTTTGTTAACTTTTGGCTTAGAAAAAGTTACTGGCTATCAAGCTCTTGATATTCTAGTACAGCAGTTTTGAGCTGCTCTTGATTTGCCTTTCTCAGTAGAATTCTAAAGTTGATATAGGATCCTTTTTTTATAGGGAATTATAGCTCAGTAATAGCAGGCTGTCTTTTTTTAAATTACCCTGCCCATGTCATCACATCTGCAGACGACAGGTGATGTCCCATCAGTAGCTGCATCTCCATAACTGACTCTTCTGCAAGGTTTGAATTCCATTCTGTTTCTTTGAGAACTCTATGTCTTGCCAAGTTAAAAAGTAATTTTTTAAAAGTGATCGAATGCTGCTTGGCCTTGACTTATCTTTGCAAAACTGTGGGAATTCAGGGACACTTAATTTGCAAATTTTGGTTCAGAGAGCAGAAGACAGTAATATGTACTATTTCACTTTATAGGGCGAGTCCCACAGGAAAACACAGTAACAGTAATAATGTAATGATAATTTCAGTGTTACATTTATTGTTGACAAAGAGAAATAAAACATTGCATATCAGAGGCAAATTCTAAGGGAAACTAATATCACAGTACCAACAGTAATGAGAAAGGAAATATTATTGTAACACAGCAAAAGTTTTGTCATAAGTTATAACTACTGAGTAGTTTACTCATTTGAGTTATCCTAGAGTTGTTTTTCATAAAATCTACTCTTATTTTTTTGCACGTACCCTTCTACACAAAAGTCCATGGCTTCTGGCCTGAATTACCCTTTGGAATTGTGGTCTTTTTAAATTGTATAGATCCCGGCTTTATACATTTCATTGTTAAGTCTAGGTCCGTAACTTGGATTTCTGAAGTTAAAGGCAGATAGATAGTTGTACTGGGGGGTGGGGGGGACGGGATGGGACCCAAAACAACCCATGGTATTTAACAGTTACTAAAAACTACACACTTCACTTTAAGACACAGTCATTTTTGTATCTGCTATATGACATAAACACTCTGGGAGCTTAGTATTACACTTTTGTGTTTCAGCTGTTGAAGTTTGTTCTCCTGCTTTGCAAAACATTAGCAAATCCATCAAACGCTCTTTTCTTCTTAACAAAAAACTGGCCCTGTCCTAAATTGGTCTGACTTTTTTGACTGAGTTTTTCACTTGAATTTTGGAGGTTGACAGCTGCTGTAGAATTGTTCTCCAGTCCTGTCAAAGTAGCATCATCCTCCATCTTGCTGGAATCGGCGCTTTCGGAGATTGTATTTCCCGTAGTCTGTTGTGGGAATGAAAGTAAACTGTATCGTGTGCTTTCCTTGAAGAAGCCCTGTGGGCCTGAGAAGGAATATGCATCGTCATCACTCTGATCCAGTTGGAAATTATCTTCTGTGTTGAACACTGATTGTGTTTTCCCAGAAGAGTGAAGATGCAGCAAATCTGCTGTAAGGTTGCAAGACCGTGTTTCTTCGGGCAGACTGCAGTTGCTGGTATCGTGTAATTCTGTGTATCCATCACAGTTTTCCTTATTAAAACCTCTTTGTGTTATATCTGCACAAGCCTTAGTTGTGTTCACCTGCTTCCCCTGTGGTAGAAAGTCTTCTTTCTCTGTAGTAACCATAAAATGTTTTTCAGCTGTGTGTTCAGGCAGAGATTGAAGAGATGATTCGTTGCTGGAATGCCGTAGAGATGTGATTTTAACAATTTCATTCAAACCAGTATCGATGGGAGCAAAAATAAAATCATTGTCCTCAGATGTACTCATGTTTCTTAATGTAATGTCCCCTTCACCGTGATTCTTTTCAGGGGAGTTCCTGTCCATCTGCTCGTCTCTGCTTCCCTCTGGTGCATTTTCTTTTTGTTCCGTGGGAGCGAAGCTGAGGGAATGCTGTGGTTCAGCGGGAAACTGATACCGCTGCGCTGCAGCCTCTTCAGGAGTGTTCTCTCTGTCTGTGTCATACGTGGGAGAATGTTTTAACGACAGGAATGTATTACCAAAATCTGTACTCTGATTGTGGGGAGAATCAGAGTTTTGCACTGTTGATTCTGCGTTAGTAAAATAATCAAGCCTATCAGGAACTTCTTGACTTGAAGAACTAATTGTATCTGAATCTGACGTGCTTATTTGGTCGCTACATTTATCAATGTAAGGTAGTGCTGTTTTGGGCATGATGGTATCTGATCCATAATTAATAGTGGTTTCAAAATACGCGTTGTTCTCTTCTTCATTTTTCCCAATATGCTGAAGTTCAGCAGCAATCTTTGGAGGCTCTGGCAGTGTGGAGAACTTCTCGGTCCCACTGTTTGTATCGGCTTCCTCTAGTGACGACTGACAGACTGGCAGGTTGTCACTAACGTCAGGTTGTTCCAGTTCAAAGTCTGCTAAAGAACTACAGTCACTCATTGTGAATGGAGTCCCTTCATCTGAAGAACTATCGCCAAATATATCTGCTGAAGCATCTTTTTCATTTGTATGTTCCGTTTTACAGTTGTACTCTGCAAGAGAAGAGTTCTCTGTTGTTTGGTAGGCACGTAAATTCTCAATGTTTGTATGTCTCTTGCAGCTACTGGGTAAAAGAAAATCTCCCCCATCACTGGTTATATTTATGTTGCCATTTAGACGGAGTTGCTCATCAGAGCTTTGCCTGCCAGGCATAAATTTTGTAGCGCTCAGGGGTTCGTTATGTGAAACAATTCCTTTTCTTTTGGGAAAGTCTGGTGTAGCCTGTGTGATTTCAGACTGCAGCAGACCAGAGTTGTTGCTCACCTCGCTGTTCCCAAAATCTTGTGCAACTGTGTGTGTTTGTACTGTGGAAAATGGAAAGCCAGGTTCTCCCGTGAAGGATAAATCCCAATCTGAAGAGTCAGCGTGATTTGAGTAAGAGTCGGCATTCAGTCTCCTGGGTATGGAAGGGAACCTGCTCTCCTCTGCGTCTTTATTTGCATATTTTGAGTCTTTCCATAATGAAATGTCATCACTCATTGATTTTCTTGGCATTACTTCATTGCCGTTCTTGTAATCTGCCCTCACAGGAAATAGTCCGTTATCATCAATATTTGTATTTTCATCATTGCCGATACTAGTTTTGATGTCTGAAATCACTTGGTTTTTCTTCACGTTGGTCTCATTATTGCTTTGTTTCTGGAACTCCTCTTCAGTACTTGATGTATGTATGCTGCTACCGATGATGTTTTCAGGCAAAGTAGAGGCTTCTGTAGGAAAAATGCATGTTTTTCTTGACGAATTCTCATTGCAAATGAACAAATTATGCTGTGTATTTGTTGGTTTGCTTCCAGAGCACTCTCTGCTCCAGGTTTCATCTGAAAAAGCTTGATTAGAATAAATATGTTCTGAACCGGCATTTTTGTTCCTGCACATGAGTCTCCACAGGCTCACGAGGTAGGGTCTAGCGAAAGCACCCAGAGAAAAAGCACAAACAAAGGTGATGAGCACTGAGAGGCAGACAGCCAGGGCAAAGTCTTGCTCTGTTCTTCCTTGTCTAAAAACAGCGTTAGTGTCCCGGGCTTTTCTAACCAAAAACGTTGAAAGCCTTTCTTTCACCTCTATATTGTAGATGAGATACTTCTTCGTTGTTGTATTAAAAGTACACCAATATAACCCTTCAGCAGTTTTCTCAGCATTGTATATCACTAAATTATTCATTTTATCCAGTGTCATACGAGGAAGACTATTATCTTTTGAAATTCTGCCTTTAGGTGTCCACCAAGAAACTCCATTACCTGAAATAAAAGAAAATACAAACTAAATCTTTCTTAGAAGTATAGGATACTTGGTTTGCAGGGTCAAGTTATTTCTATAAGAACATACTCTGACCTATCTGTGATAATTTTAACTATTTGTTATAAAATCCACTTTCTTTTTATCTATCCGTAGTCATTTTACATGGTACAAGTATCTGTTAAACCATCATAAATTCCTCTCCCCCACCCCCCCATTTAAAACACGGTCCGTGTGGGGTCTTGATAGCAGACTTCAAAAGAAAGACGGTGTGGGCGAGGAAGGAGGTCACTGAGATTATCTAAGTATGTTCTGGGTTACACTAGAAGCTCCTGCTGATCTCCCTCGTGGAAGATCCGTATTTATCGCCAGCCGTTCTCCAGCGTGGCCATGGTCACTGTGTGCAGCTGAGATAAAGCTGCACTAGTTGTTAACTGTCCGTGTTTCAACCGCTGTGATTTTCCTGTAGTTACTGCTTTAACTGCAGCAAACAGGTGGGAAAAACGACAATATTTGTATCTACCGAGCAATTGTTCCAAACTTTAGCTAGCGCAGGCCACGGCCGGTTGTTGGCTTTTGTGATGTGCTTCAAGGTTGTGTGAAACACTTCTGCCTTTGGATCTGCTTGCGCTCCCAGTGGAGCTTTGGTGCAATCCGGTGCGTTTAATTTAATCCGGGGATCAGAGTTTCCGTGACTTTCCTTGCTAAGAGACAAAGCAGGTGGCATTTCTGATCGACCCTACCTGTTCTCATTTGGGGCTAAGGCGTTCCAAGGGGAAAGCCTCACCACCTCAAAGTGCTGTTTGTCCATCAGAGTTAAACTGTTTTGCCTTATGGCACGTGACAAGTACACCTTCTAAAGTTTGGTCTTCGTTTTCCTTCTGCGTGGGAAGTCTTAGCTCTGTAGACTTTGTCACTTGTACTTCAAGGGCTGTCTATAACTAAATGCGGAATTAATTTCCTAAGTGAACTGTGTGCTGCAGTATCTGTACTTTTTAAAAAGAAATATAACTTCTTTTCCTTGCAAATAAACTTTCATTTCATTTTGTTGTAACTGAGTCCTGGAAACACTATTGTATCCTTCCCAGTTTTCTGCGTGCCCCAGAAGTGCCACTGCACTGTCCGGTCCTTGGTTTGCATTCCAGAATTAACTGATAAATTTGTGATGTACTCGTCCTTGGAATTTATTTGTGTATAATTTGGCATCACTTACTAGTTTTAATGGAAGGAAGGAGATGAGGGCTATTCTTGGGAAACGTGACTTTCAAATATTCTAACAGGTATACTACATTCTAATGAAATAATTTGCATGTTGAATTGTTGTTCAGGTTTTTTTTAAACAGTGTCTTTAGAAACCCGCTTTTTAAACCAGATTTCTTTGCTCATTCTGCACGCATTTGGACTTTAGCAGCGTATGGATAGAGACCCTGTTTTACGTACCCCGTGTGTTGTCCAAGTCACAGTTTAGCACCGATGCCTTCCCTGTTGGGATTACAGCCCTCTTGAGCAAAACACTGGCGCTGCAGTTTAAATGGAAGCTTGAAAGATACAGCAGAGGTTTCTGTGAGTTGCTGGCAGATTTATTGTATGAAATACTCCATTTTTTCCTCGTGGAGTCAAAAAGAAAATGAAATAAATCTTTGAAAGCATTTAGTCTGCAGTTAAATATCCAGGCCTTATTTGACAAGCCCACTTCAAGTTGAAAGAAGTTCATAGTGATTAATATCTGTGGTAAAGGGGTTGTCAGAGCGTTTTCACGGAGATCCACGACCTATTTGGAAATAATTCAGAGTTAATTCATTAAGCCTTACAATGGAATCCTGATTGCAATATCAACAATAACATTTATTTTAGTATACAAGGAGCAATACGTCTGGTTAGAATTTCAAGAATATTGTTCTAAGTTTTTTAGTTTAAGTGAAAAGTTTAAATTGTGGTATATTTGGTATTCTCCCATTGTAGAGTACCTCTGCGTGAACGGGAAGCCGCGGGGCTCTCACCATGGAAGAGATGGGGGTAGAAAAGGACGTGTGTGCGCTTAAGCCACTTACGGATTGGTTTGTGGCATAGGTAAATGGTGAATTTATGGTTATATTTTGTATATTTACAAATGTGTGTGTTTTCCTATATATGAAGAGCAAATATTATATAAAAATAATTATTATTTTCACCATTTGCTTTAGTTTTTATAATTGTATACTAATATAATAATCAAAGACCAATATAATCATGCTGACTAGTTGATAATTAATATCTTTAGTGGTGATTAACACAAAACATTGAAACAGTTGTATTATTGCTTTAAAACCTGTAATTTGTTGAGATCCCTGAAGGCGTCTGGATGAATTTTAGTTATCTTGTTGTTTTGCAAGCCGATGTCCTTCAGCTGTGAACAGTTCTGGAAATCACTCGGATCGATGTGTCGTATGCCATTGGATGACAAGCGGACAGTTTGTAAAGATTGCAGCAGGCCTAGTCCTAGGAAGAACAAAACTATTTTACATTTCACATTCTTGTTTTCCCGATTGCGTCAAGTGGCTTTTTAAAATTCTTTGCAACAAAATTCCTTCCATTCCTGTCTGTTGGAACGAGTGGCTGCAGGCTTTGTGTTATTACGCCTTTTCTATTCAGAGGTTGTCCCATTCTCAAAAGTTGCGTAGCATCAACAGCAGGCGCATTAATACATTCACAATCAATGCCTGTTTTAAAAATTCACATCTCCGTAAAAGCAGTAACATTCCTTTGTGGTATCAAAATTATTCCAACTGTGACCTCTGTACTTCGGGCACGCTTCTCTGGAGAGCTGGCGGTAGGAAAGGAGGAGTGTGAAAAGGGTGGAATATCCTCAGTTTATAACGTCCAAATTAATTGTAAATAAAAGATGGAGACGCAAAAGGTGATACACCAGCTCCCGTTCATTGCCATCTGCAACTTCACGGGAGTTTTTCATACGTGGAATTATTTGAACCATATTCATAGGGTATAAACCTGACTGAAACCAAAACCATGTTGTTGTATGTGCCTGTGTGTGTGTGATTTATGAAGCATGACAGTATATTCTTCAGCATATCCGAGTTACGACAGCAGCTGTCTTGCGTAAGTAGCCCTTTTGAAGGCTGGAGATACCTTGGTTTTGTTTGCTGCTGTGCAGGCAGCCCCCAGAGCTCCGGCCTGCGAGTTCCCGTGGGAAGGCAGGCACTCGAGCACGCAGCATCACCACCGTTCGTAACACCTGAATGTCACTCTAAAGTGATTTTTGATCACAGTTTTGTTGAGAAAATATTAGTTCTCCTTCAAAATTTTGCCGTTGGTGTCATCTGGTTTACTGGAGATGCCTTATTCCAGTGTGCTGCTCTGTTTGCTGAGTAATTCATCTTTGGGTTTATTAGGAAAAGCAGAAGGAATGATTCATTCCTGCCGTAAAACTAGAGGTAGCTGGTAGGAGATGCATTCAGAACTTCTGGCAGTTCATAAATTCTTCCTTGCACCTGCATGAAGAATTGTAGTTTGGATGCTTCCTGGAAGCTAAATTTGTGCCAAAAATACACACTGGCATGGCAGCGGCGGGCAGCAGCCCGACACCTGGGGTGGTGGCTGTGAGAAGGGTTTCTCTGTGGCCAACGCCCCCCGCTGTAGAAATCCAGTTTGTGTTTTCTTACCAGAGCTTAAAAAATAGAATGTTAGTGGGGGATTCTGGAGGAGGAAAATAAAGTTCAGAACATGCATTTAAATGAATATGGGATTGAAGTATAATTTGAAGCACAGTGCTATGATGCATAGCAATTTGACTTTTAACATCTAAAAATTGAGTCTCCTGGAGAAAAGGGTTGATCTGCCTGGCCCACTGAGGCATCCTGTCATGTGTTGTTATATTTATCTATCAAAACAAATCAAATCTGCATCAGAGTTTTTTCTAACGTAAGCTTTTCTATACTGTCTATATGGGAACCTTACAGATAACTACAAAATAATTAAGCAAAACGGTTTCCTGCATGCCAGAGAAATATTTAGTATCAAAAAAGGAGAAAAACAGACCTTTGAGGACCCTGTGTAGGTGCAAAATTATTCCCCTTGTCTGACTTTGAGATAAGTGTGTTTTTGGTTTGCTGCCCCCTCCCCCACCCTGGTATTTTCAAAATCTAGACTAATGAATCTGATGTTATCAGAGATCAATTAAATTCAGCAAACAGCATCTAGGATAGCGTTGCTCGTACTGCAGCTTCTGCCTTGTTTAAACGCTGTTTGGAGAACGTGAGCCACCTGTTTATGAGGACAGAGGCTGTCATAAAGGCTACGATGCCCAGCGCAGCTCAGTGACTGGCGAACACTATTTCTAAAGTCTATCGAAACCTTCCGGCCCTCTCCTGTTACTAGATGGCGTCGCTTTGGTTGGGTGTCAGATGGCACAAAGCGAAATTGTTTTGACTGAACAAAATGTATTTTCCTGTCTTCGCGAAATGCTGAAACTGGAGCAAGTTTTATTTGAAAGAATAGTGACTCTTCTGAAGAGTAGTATGGAATTCATTATCTGTGATTTTCTTGATGTTAAGGTTCATGACTGGGTTGTGGAGGCTGGTGTTTTTCCAAAGATCCTTACTTCCCTTTCTGTACAAGGAAAAGTACTGCTTGGGCTCTCAGGGGATAAATTTGGTTATATTTGACTGACATTAAAGCGTTACCATTGCCAAGACTGTATAAAAACCACCAACCTAAACTGAAACAACCCATTTGCTCCAGTCTGTGTATTTGCACGCAGCTGGAACTTTCCCTTACCTTAAGTGTAACTAAACGAGATGACAGTCACACTCTGAGTTGAGCAAGATCTACTGAATCGTATCCAAAAGCAACTTGCCCATTGGGAGTGAAGTCCTTAAAGATTTTTGAAATGCTTACCTCTTGGAACTGTAGTAAGATTATTTCTTTCCACTGACAATACTTTCAAAGCAGGCAGGAGATGATCGACTTTTCCGTACTTTCTAGACCCACGTGCAGGCATAGGTGTGTCCAGTGTGAGGGTGTGGATGGCATTACCATTGAGGTTTAGAGTTTCTAAAACAGGTAAATTTCTACAAGTAGTTAAGGAGAGTTCAGAAATCAGGTTGTTACTGAGGTTCAGGTGTTGTAGCATCCATTCTTCCTTTCTTCCATCAGCGCACATAAAAGTTTTAATATTATTGTAACTAAAATCAGCCGTTATTGCTGTTTGTAATATATCTTCTGGAATAGCAGATACTCCGGTAAAAGAACAATTCACTGCACACTCCCCAGCCCACCGGCAGTCTGAACGGTGATGTGTATCAAGAAGACTCCGCTGTGACTTGGTTCCCACTAATCCAGGAAGATTAAAGTAAAGGGCCACAGCAATGACACTCAAGTGAAAGTTATCCATAGTATCTATATGTAAAATGTAAAATTATGTTAAGATCAGCATAAGAAGAGTTAAGTAGAAAGCGGAAATACTTTGACATAAAAAAAATCAACACTAAACAAATACCCAAAGCATTACCAACGTTCTGCCTTAAACATTCAGTTTTGGAGTCTTAGGTATGTTTCAAAAAGAACATTCATAAACTGGTAACCTTCCCCCTCCTTCCACCTCTCCCAAAAAACAATCCGAACCTTTTCTTTTTTTTCCAGCCCTTCAGTCGTGAAACACAGCTTCTCAGGAACTCGTGAACTAACAACAGTGGAGACTTTTGAACTCTACTTCAGGTATCATACGCAATTACCACTGAGCAAAGTCCACCAGATACAATCCATGACGAATAGATGTGGGATGACTTTCATACCTACAGTTAATAAAATACTAGTTGCCCTGTCAGTAACACAAGCACTTATTTTTAATGAAAAACTATATTCTTACAAATAACGCTTCTGAACCACAGCTGCATCTTAGAATTTATTGTTTCATTTCAAAACAAGCATTAGAAATTCAGTTGTCTTTCGCCTATTGAAACAATCACCACCTTTACATATGCTGAGAACTCTTCACATGTAAGTTGTTTCAGCGTACCCAGTACAGTATTTTACACTGTATGGCATGTAGGATGTACTTCAAACACACAGAATCTTAAGTGCATCTGTGGGACTGAAATAAATCATGTGCCACACGTTTTAAATACGTATAGGAAAATGTAGCTTAGGCAGTTAGAAGATAAACAACAAATGCACAGCACGGGGCATGTGTGGTGCCAACATTTCTCAAACTGTAGTGAAAGCAACAAAATATATTAACAATACATAAATAGTGGCTAACACATTGATAATTTATTTCATTTGATATTTGTATGATCGGTTTTGCTACATTTTGACAAAAAATCCACAATTCAAAACGAATTCTCCAGACCATGATTTAAGAGTACCTTTGTGACAAATCTTTCAGCTGTGTTGCATACAGTATTTTAAAAAGAACTCTTGATAATTACAAGAATGCAATAGTAGCATATAGGCACGTCAGTAGTAACCAAAGAAGAGCTTTAATATGTTCTTCATGTGTAATCTACTTGACTGAGGCAGTACACGTCACTTTCAAGATCTATTTCAGCTTCAAGGATGCTGCTGCTTATATTTTTATACCTGTGTATTTATATATATAAAAACAAAGTGACAAACTTCCATTAGCATGAGTGAAAATTCTAAAAATGTTACAGTTTATTTCCTCCTCTTAATAGTAACAGATATTAATTAGGGCACTACTTAGCAGCAGGTGTGTGTGCACGTTTTCAGCAAAATGTGTGTTGAAGTGGGTAATAAACATTAACTGTAGTAAAACTGTGAAGTTCATGAAGGCAGTATGCAAAACGTTAGTACTTTCCCATAAACTTTAATGTGAGCAATTCAGTGGCTTTCGCTACATTTTAGTCTGGTTTTGTTAGAACAGCTCCACTGCTGTCCACCCCCCAAAACCCCAACAACTACCGAGCATCAAAATCCGTCTCTGTCTTGGAGCAATGAGGGAACCGTGACCCCTCTGACCGCCTGTGTGGCGTAATGCCTGACCTAAGGATCCCCCTCTAGAAATCACTTCCACCCATACACATCCCGCATGAGGACTTTCTGACTTCTAGTAAATACAGAAATTGGGACCTTAGACACAAAGTTCTTGTTGCAGCAGGAGCTGGTTTGTATTTTGTGGAATTCTGTGTACTTTGAGAGCTATCAAACAAAGGTAGATAGTTTATCTTCCCACAAGAAGTGACCGATCCTGAAGTTAATGTATAACATTTGCACAACTTTTAGGAAGAGAAGCGTGTGCTTATCTAGAAAAACCTGTCAAAAAGCTAATTGCGAAGTCACCTTTATGGCCTCCATTATTAAGGTTATTTGATGCTACCGCAAAACAAAACTATTTTAAACTGAAGAAAATACACGGGGAGGGAGGAGTGGGAAACTTACAGTGAGCTGGTCTGTTTTCCGTACAGAACACCTTACTTTGGCAAAAGCAGTTACAAGGCTGTAATAGTTTCTGTAAGGCCCCAGTTCACTATAGACGCAGTTTCACTGTTCACAAATTCAGATACTTGTGTATTTACTCTGCTGTCACAGGATTGATACCATCACATTTAGAATTATAGACTTGCAGTTTAACTTCGGAATTTAATTCTGAGGTTCTCAATAATGCATCAGTACTGACGTTTATGGGGAAAAAGATCTGATCTCAGACACTGCTGCAACAGTCATGCTTTAGATTATTACCTGTTGAATAATGGATTCATACATCGTTCACATTAAAGCACCCAGGAAAATACTTTCTTTGGGTAGTGAGCAAGTTATAAGTACATCTTTAAAACTGTACTTCTAAAATAAACACATCTTATAAATACTTCACATAAATTAAGCAACTGTAGAATGCCACAGATAGAATGGGAGCTCAAGCAACACTTCAATAATCACAAGACTATTTCAAAACTGGTTACATTTCCACACTTGATATTACTTTGCAAATATTATTTGTGCTAGCATAATTTTTTCTTTAACTACACAAGAATATATGGCAGAATAAATGCAGTATTTTAAAGTGAATCTGCCATTACCCCTCTCTTAGTACACATCTGGTAAACCACATAATTTTGGGGGAAATTGTTATATTGACCTTTGGCAAGAAATGAAGAGAAGACAAAAATTTGCCGCTTCAGCCATCCTAGGCAAATCCACTTCCAACAACAAATCAACATTCCTGTTGAAGTACTTCAGATCGCACTTGTGTTCTCAGCAGCCCTCAAGGTCTTCGGATGTAGGACAAAAACCTCCTCTAAAGGCAACTGAAGGCAGTCAAGATTGTTGCTAAGATCACATTCTTTAAACATATTCAACTGATCCCAATTCAGGATGCACGCATGCTTCAGTATGCATGTAGACTGAGAGCTTACTAAATCAGTGCCACTATTATGGCAGGATGATGACATAATATTGTTGAACATAACAGCCTTTGCTTAAAAATATTATGTAATGAATGTTAGTATAAACTGCTGTAAAAACAGAAATCCTTGAAGGCATGCAATTACTTCATACAAATATATGTAAACACAAAAGAGAACTCTCCTGGTAGTGGTTTGTGTTTTAGTGCGTGGCTCCACACGGATTGACGGAAGTCTGACAACCCATGTTATGACCTGTCACCTGAACCTTGAACAGTGTCCCATCTCCACACATACAGAGCTTGAAACGCAGCCAGTTGCCGTTATTAAACTGTTCCCCGTAAGAAGAACTTGGCAGTCGTGATGGGCTGACCATCACAGTTCCATTCAGGATAATGCTGTTTTCCTATTAAGTGGGAGAAAAAAAAAAAAGTACAACTTATAATTTAAACAAGGCAGGTTGTTTTGTTTTTGAAACACACAAGCTGGTTTAATAGATCAATGACATCTTTAGTATGGCTGCAGAAATCAACAGAATAAAATGTACATATGACAAGGTTTAATTTTTTAATTTAATTTCTGAGTAACACCCATGAATTTCTCAATTACAGCCAGCAATGTACTTTGCTATTCCACTGGTAGATTGATATTGACAGAGACAGCAGTAGTGTGGCTTTTTGCTTGACAGACCTATTAGCAAATGCAGTAAATCTAAAAATATGTATGTGAAATGGGAATCAGTGTTTGAATTCATACACGAAATTCATTCACACATTAAAAGTGCATGTATCTCTGTTGTGGTTTGGGCCTCAAACCAGGACAGTCTGTATTTTTTATCCTCCTTTAACCTTTTCCATCATTCTATATGCTCTGCAATCTTAACAATGTCCAAAAATCTTAAATGAATGCTGGCGAGCCTCGCTGCTGCAGCACAGAAGGTTGTGCTCCTAACTGTATGCTCTGCTCCTCTGTCAAAGGTTGCTGTCCCCAATAAAACCTCCAGAAAAGAAGATGAATTCCCTTTGGTATTCGTTTCAGTGCAGAGGCCAATAGCTTCGCTTTAATTGCACTGTGGGGAAAACTACTGAATCACTATTTAACAGCAAAGCAATAATCCACCTTTTAAAAACCTCACTAAATGCACTGACTGCAACTAAACTTTTATGCATGACTACTGTATATAAAATTTGAATCCATATAAAGCTACATCAGTTTATTATCAGCCTGAATTTGAAACTAAGCTGTTCAAAAAATGCTGATTTGAAATACTTACTGCTTTAAGTTCCATGTTACCCCCCATTCGAAACTCAATGGTCTTGCCTGTGATGAAAACACCTTCGTTTCCACGGACAATAGCACGGCCATCGACCTTTATGTTTAGATCACTGGTTGCATTGCTGGTAATCTAAGAACATAAACAAAAAAAGTGTATTACAGATCAATGAAAATGTGCTGCTTGGGATTGTCTGAGTAACTTTAATTACCTTAAAAATACCGCTACACAATTTAATAAAAACCTTCAATGTACTTTTCTGCCCTTCTCCCATTACACCTATGAAGTTTCTGCCCATTTCCACATTCACATTTGAAAACAAGGACTACTTAATTTTGGAAGGTTATTTGAAATAGTTTATGTTTGCATATTGTTTGTGATAAAAATAACAATTCATATGACGATTTTGTGGGATACACAGTTAACACTGGGAGCAAATACATAAAACCTCTGTTGTGGGACTATATAAACTTACTCCTCTATTTTCATTTAATCTGTTCCTCCTATGTATTTAAAGTTACAGGTAGGGTTTTTTGTGGGGCTTTTTTGTTTGGTTGGGTTTTTGTTGTTTTTTTTTTTTTTCTGGAGCATACTATTTTATTTGTTAGCCTGCAGAGGAAACACAAAGAAGAGCGAAGTAAATTCTCTTTTTTGTTCGTCCTTAACAGGATTGCTCAATGCTTCCTAAGGCACACTCAACCCTCTATAAAACCACTGATACTACTCTGCTAATGTTATACAAAAGAACTAGGGGCTGGACTCTATCTGTAAATCTTTTATAGTAAGTGATGATATGCAACAAAGACATTTGAGTCTGACATTAAGATTAGCATTTGAAATGTACACACACCAGCATTTAGGTTTTTTAGTTTTCTGATAAAGCGCATTTAACGTAGAAACCAACTAAGAACTTGTTTAACCTAGAAGCCATAAACTAACATAACTCCTATAATGCTGTGATTTTTCTCTACACTTTTACTCAGACTTTTGAAATTCTAATTGTATTAACATTTATCTCCAATAGAAGGAAAATGATACATGAGGTTCTGGTAATTATTTTTGCAAGTTCTTACTAGAAACAGAGAAGCTTTTCATAGAAATTTTATTTCTGAAACCGCTTTCTAGGCACAAACAAATGGATAAATGCTTAATAAAAAGACACACACACCTAGTTGGCGTGGTATTCCAGATATTACACTCATTTAATGATGTCAGTTTTCATTTCTATTCTAATTTTTAGGGTGATTTACATTTTCAGAGCTGTGTTTTTAGCTACGTTTATTCAATTTTCTAAATATGCTTCAAAGATGGTATTAGTAAACTTTTTTCTTACTCTACAACTATGGCAATTCTGTAATAAGCTTTTAAAAAAATTAAGAGGTAGTTAAAAGAGACATACCCTCTCTGTAGAGGCCTTCTGTACATTCAAGATTTTAACTCCATTTGGCAGATGAAATTCATGAGTTTCATAGTCTGTGCTGAACAAGGTATTTTGTGTCCGTGGATCAACAAATTCCATCCCAATATCGCTGGTAATAGAAGTTTTGTCTTTTTCCACACTAAGCTTGGTTGTTCCTTGCTGAAATACAATCTTCAGAAACAAAGTCATTAAGTTAATGATGTTTCACATATAACGTTCATTAATAATGTGACTGTACTTCCACAGTGTTGCTCACAAACTTTCAATTAATGATGTAACTTACAGGCTGATTGTTTCCAGTGATCACCAAATCTTCATTACGTCTGCCTCCTACAGTGCTTTTATATAACGGATGTATAACGCCCATGTCGGAAACTTGCTTAAACCGCAACAAGCCACTCTCATGGAACTCCATACTGTCACAACCATTGGGACCGATTCGAATCACTGCCCAGATAACTAGTGTAATCTGAAAGAGAAACACACATTTTCAAAGATTACTTTGATTGTTTTGACCTTCCCACACCAAGGAGTTGTATTAGCTAGATGTTTTATTTGAAATAATTATTAATGCTAATGTTTAAGTAAACTTTAGGTATGAATTTACTTTAGTCTGTTTAATTCCTACTGGAAATATGAGAACACATTTAATTATGAAAAGCATTGTACATGATTTTTAGACTCATCTGAAATGGCAACTAAAATAATTTCTACACATATATATGTATTTGAAATTAAATCACATCCATAATTAAATCTTTTTCCTGTTTAAGGGTAACCGTGGTATCATTAGCTAAACAAACTTATGAACAAAGTAGCTCAGCTAAGGATATAATTACCCTTGAACTACAAGAAAGCACCTTCATGGGTGGATGTCAAATTATGAAAAAAAAATAGTTCATTACTTCTCATTGATCAAGCAATGAAAAGGTGGTAGTTACAACAATGAAGGTTTGAAGTGCAGTGGCTCATTAATTCTGAATGCTCATGTGCAGCTCTGTTGTTATATGCAAAATGTCCCTGGCATAAGAGTTTATCCTGCGTGTATTTGTACTGCGCTAACAGCACTTCGCACATTCACTGTTACTGAGTTTTGCGAATGGAGAGACACTTTCAAGGTTCCTAATTCTGTGTTGCATAAATGGTAGGTTCCTTGCTGGGACCATGATAACTGAAATAATCATGACTGAAGTTACAAGATTCTTCCATCTAATCTTGCCCAGACTACAAAACAACAACCAAAAAAAAAGGAGAAAAATAAGAAATCTCCTTCAGTACATTTTAAGTCCTTCTCAGCCATACTGGAGTGAGTTTTATTTCTCTAATAAACCGTCAAAATGAAATACATCCTGAAGTTGCTTACAGCCTAAGTATTATACTCACAATAAGATTGATGACAGCCAAAATAAAAAGAAGAACAATCACACAAATGGCCAAGTTGCCTTTCCTGCCACGTAACCCTGTCTTGTGGAGACGGTCTTCATCAATTGGAATGTATCCCGCTTTAAAGTTACTGTTGTGCTCCTTATTAACATTTCTGCGTTCCACAGCCTTCTCTCGCATAGACTTCTTCACCGGGCCATTAGAACTTTGCTATAATACAGAGCATGGATTAGCTGTTATAAGGCATGTAAATCCGCCAAAATGATACACATGTACATATGCAAAAACCCAGAAATTTGAATTGACTAGTGGAATATATTACATATTACATTCAATATTGCATTTCAGTCTGCCACTCTGTACTTAGAATATACATTTACAACCACTACAATCTCTGCTAACACTGTGACTAAAATTAAAATCCAGGTATTTTCAGACCATACATGATTTTGTATGTAATTTTTATCATGGCAGGTACGAATTATTAATGACATAGTTGCAGTAAAAAAAATCAGCTGTAAAGAACTTCATCAAGTTTTTACCTCTTGGGGACAACACAGAACATAATCCTGTAGCTCATTTACCAATACACAAGATTTTAGTTCCCTCCAAGCTAATGCAAGATAGACACTCAATGGATCTATCTGAAAGGAGTGTGGTGGATATAGTTTTAAAGTGACTTGGATAGCACACAGTTTGCATTCAACTTCTATTGCTTACATGCAGCATTAAGAAAAATAATGTAAGGCTTCAAACCTGGCATGGGGAATGTGGTCAGCCTAGCTTTAATTTAATCATTTGAAGTTACTAGATTGCAAGGGATATCCCTTCAATGTCACAAATTAACATGTAGAGAAAACTCTTGTAGGTATTCATAGGGAAAATAAAACTTTGATGTGTTTGTGTAACTTTGTCCAAAATTTTATCCACCTCCTTTGAATGGAACAGGTTGCTATTTAAGGCTTCAGTTCTTCAAACAAGGGGCTTGATCTTTTTGATGAGATTAAGTTTGTTCATGAGAAATGAATCCTGAAGCCGCACCTTAAGCTTACTCTCTTGCATGTGTCTATACTTATGTAACAGGTAAAAATGTCTTGTTTTCTTCTGTTGCCGAAGAACAAGGAAATGGTGTTGAGAACCGTGCTTGACCTTAACAGGTTTACGGAAGGCTTCCTCGTAACTAAACTCAGAATTGTTTAGGCAGGGAAACGGAGAGAAGAGGTGCTTGCTCTGGGGAAAAGGAAATGGCAATCTTGTACAACAGGACAGTTGAGTATCTTGTCCTGAGGACAGTGGTCTTGAAAGGGTGTGACAGCAAGATAGAACTCCAACGTAGTTTTTTCACCTCGTAAGGGAGGACAACAGAAGACAGCATCAGGACTGGGAGAATATGGTTGAAATGGTGATTACCGGAACAAATGCTGGCAGATCCATGCAGAACTAGGCAGCGCTTCCTATGGCACCTGAGACGGGGCTGGTACAGGACCCCTGAGGAATCTGGGGCTTCCTACCCACTGCTGCCGCACATGCACCTACACAGACTCACTTTGATTAAAAGTCCCGCGGAGATGCTGGAGCTCCCAAAAGATGAGCCCTTGAACAGCTCGCTGCTTCTCCCTCCGGCTTGCGCGGCGCTGACAGAGTCCCTGTCCCACCCCTCCGACGGGGTGACAGCGACACCCACCCCTTCTGACAAACTCAGCTTTCGCTCCCGTGTGAGGCCTCGGACGCTGAGCCCGAATCTGAGCTCCAGCCTTATTTATACACCGCCGCTGAGCTACCATACTTGGGCCAGCGGAACGACGCGGCTGACGGCGCCGTCCCATAAATACCAACCGCGCTGAGCAGCGGCTTTCCGCCGCACTCGTTAGCGGCAAGTGCCTATTTACGCAAGACAGTTACATTCCTGTGCAGAAATGCCACAGCACTTTATTTCGAAAGCAGAAAGTATTTTTCTCTGTCAGAAATCCTGCGTCTGTAAGGCATCCCGCCCCGACAGCGGGCTCAGGCTGCCTCCCCCTTGCTGAGGCGGCTGCCCCCGCAAGGGGACGGCCGTCCTTCCCGGACAGCGCTGGGCACGGCTCGGAATGGCCGCGTCTCCCTTCCCTGCTTAGTGCAGGCGGTAGGGAGCCAGGAGGGCCGGGGCAGCCCGCCGCGGCCCCGCACGCCCGCCGCCCCCGACAGCTCTGGCACCAAAACCAACCTCGGCAACCGCCGCGAAAATGGCGCCCCCTCCACAAGCGGCGCCCCCCCCCGGCCGAAGCGGCTGCTCGGGCGGCTCC
>VYXH01000977.1:0-25780 GCA_013397275.1 Burhinus bistriatus | reverse complement strand
GCGCGGGCGCCCTTAGCCCGGGGCAGCCGAGCCCCTCAACGGGCCGCGGGGAGAAGGCAGCGGCCGCCTGCTTGGGGTTCAAAGGGCCGGTTTGGGACGCTGAACCCCGCCTGCACCCGGTTACCACAATTTTAATTCCCAGTGCCTGCAACATTCACAGCTTCAGTTGGTGGGTGGCTTTTTTTGTTTGTTTGTTTGTTTGTTTGTTTTTCCTGTGTCAAGGTTCACTGGAAGCAAGGACTGGGGTCAAAAGTGATATTTGAGCTGTAATGGCTGAGTCTGGATCAGAAAAGAGTTTTGTGGTAAAAGACCAGCAGATGGAAGGACCGTGGGTGAGGGTGGGCTCAAGAAGGAGTCGCCTCTGGCCTGGGAACAGTCAGGAAATCGTGAGGAAAAAGGATGTTGAAAGTGAGAACGGGGTTATCCAGCTTCCCGGCTCTTCTGGGCGGGAAGCCTGTTAGAGCTGAGGCTGCCGCAAGGTGGCACGGCTGCAGAAGGGCTTCGGAAGCGGGGAAGCAGGCCCGAGGAAAAGAGTTTTGGGTATGGGTGAGGATTAGGCTGCAGATGGATGTAGTGGGATGCACGGAGGCGTAAGAGGTAACAGGAGTCTGAGGAGGCGAAACAGTGGAAGCAGTAGAGAAGGCATAAAATTAGGGAAAGATGAGATAAAGGGACCTGAGATTTGACGATTGTGAATCTTCTCAGTAGAAAATCTTGATGGAATTCTCACTCCTGTGTCCCCAGGTTTCATTAGGTTCAAGGCACCGATAGGTGATTTGATCACGAGCCTGTAACCATCTACCTTGTTCTATGTTTAGTGTGAGAAAAGGTGCTGAGCAGAGATACAGCCTTTTCAAGGGAAGTCAGTTCTTTTTTTACTTCCTGGCATGTAGGAGTTACAGCATGTTAACAGCCAGAGTAACTCTGCGGCATTCATGGCAAAGGACGGTTGTAAGGAGGAGTTTGAGCTGGTAAAGCTACCACAGACTGCAGGACACCAGAAAAGGAGGAACATTTTAAAATCTTGCCTATGGGTGCTGGAGGTAGACCTCAGGAGGGCTAGGCAATAGTGGGAGCTGAACTCTCCATCATAAGTGAGGTGGGTGTAGTGTCTGAGGTCTTGGGAAATGAAGGCGAGCAGTTTCAGGTTGCCATTGCAGAAAAGGAAGAACTGGCAGATGGAAGCACCATGGGTGTTATGTCCGTGTAATGAGCCGGAAAAATGCACTTTGCAGTGGTGTTCTGGTGGAGGTTAGCAGAGTGAGTCTGTGTTCCTCGAGGCCAGAGGAAGGCATCTTGCAGCAATCAAAATGCAAGCTGACAGGGGCACATGTGGGAGTTTTAGCTGTTTTGGAAGCTTATGAAAACATATGGAGTCATTAAAGCCTGAAGACCTAGAGGGTGATCTACACTGAAGACGGTACAGAGGTTACAGATAAAGATTAAGGAAGCAGGTAAAAAGTATATGTTCTGGCAGGTGCATTAGCATCCTAGACAGATTAACACCTTTTCAGAGTTGTATTTGCTGAAAAGTGGTGTAGTTTTGCTGTTCTGTTGTTTTGTAGGCATAATGCTGGATGTTGCCCATTCTTCAGTACTATTTCATAGAATCATAGAGTATTTGTTTGTTGGTAACTTAAAAATCAGATGAAGTTGCATGGAGGCCTCATGTGGCTGTTGACAAAGCAAGATAATAGCCTTACATGTATAATTTCAGCTAGTATGGAAAATCTGATTTTGGACTAATATGTTTTTTCATCCAACAATCTCCTGTCTTATTATTTTAAAAATCCTGTTTGAAAGATTTTAACACAGATTCACATTTATTATGATTCTTCTTTTAGAGATCTTTATGGTCGCATCTTCTTTATGAATGGGGAAAGGAGTAAGTTTTCTCAAGTAGTGAATTAACTGGGTGATAGAAGTCCTGATGTCTTGTTCGTTTGCCTGTTAGTAATGTGAACCTTTTCAAGATGAGTATTAATCACAGAATAGTTTGGGTTGGAAGGGACCTTTAAAGGTCATCTAGGCCAACCCCCCTGCAATAAGCAGGGACATTTTCAACTAGATCAGGTTGCTCAGAGCTCCGTCCAACCTGACCTTGAATGTTGCCAGGGATGGGTCATCTGCCACCTCTCTGGGCAACCTGTGCCAGTGTTTCACCACTCTCACTGTAAAAAATTTCTTCCTTCTATCTAGTCTAAATCTTCCCTCTTTTAGTTTAAAACCATTACCCCTTGTCCTATCATAATAGGCCCTGCTAAAAAGTCTGTTCCTGCCTTTCTTATAAGCCCTCTTTAAGTACTGAAAGGCCACCATAAGGTCTCCCCAGATCCTTCTCCAGGCTGAACAACCCCAACTCTCTCAGCCTGTCCTCATAGAGGAGAGGTGTTCCAGCCCTCTGATCATTTGTGGATGCAGTAAGAAAAGGTTGTGAAGATGTAATTATAGGGAAAAAAAAAGTCGTGATCATAACAGGAATCATTTTAAGTAAGAAAGCCCAGGCAGATGTATTAATACACATTAATTTACAGATTAATTCCTGTGATCAGAATCTGAACCGATGCTGTGAAATAATAGAATTGAACTCTGAGATTCAAGGGCAGCTGTTCACAATCCTCAATGAAACATCTCAAGAAGGTAAATCAGTGCCTTGTCTTATTACTAACACATTTCACATGTGTAATTTTTTCAAGCTCTGGGTGTTTCTGTATGTGATCTCACAATTTCTTAATGTATGTGTATTCTTAGGTGGGCATTATGCAGGTGTGGAAACAATAAAAACTCGTCTCCTGCCATGGCTAGGGACTTGTTTTTCCTGCGCTACTTCAGGAAGGCTTTTTGAAACCAACCTCTCTCTTCCTCAGGTATGTAGGAAATTTATTTTAAGGGAATAGAACGGTGTAAATTTATACCTGCAGGAGAGCTTTAATGACTTTCTGTTAATAATAGTCTCCCTCCCTGATTTTGCTTAATGAAATACATCCTTAGTTGGTCATGGAGACAACTATGGAGACAACTATGCTATTTCTCTGTCTCATCTTACATTTCCTTTGAAAGGGAAATCAAAGAGGTCATTAAAGTTACTTTTGGCCTTCTAGGGCTTATGCTGTTTCACAACAATGACAATATGGAGGAATTTGCCTTGTAAGAGAAGCTATGTTCTTGTACTGCTTTCCTACTCTAGGTGAAGAATCATGCTACACTTACATTTGCGAAGACATCATAGAAGTATTTATGATTTATTTAGAGATATCGATCTCTTTTAGTAAAAACTTAACACTATGTAAAAATACATGAGTAAGCTGAAGATGTGTGTAAAACTCCATGCATTTATGAGTGAGCTCCTTTTATTTTTTGAAGAAAAAAATCTTTGTTCAGTATCTGAGCATTATAATATCTGTAGAAGGGGAGGGTGGGGTGGGGTCGAAAAGTACTTATGTCCATCATGATAGTACCACGCGCCTGACAATGTTTGGAGTTAGTATGTATTTGGTATTTACTGGAGGGGTTGTAGTACTGACAGTTTGGCAGGAAAGACCGATCTGCCATGGTTTTATGGTTTGAAAGAAAACAAGAGTGTTGGCTGATGCAGAGTAGGGGAAAATGTTGAAGATCTTGAGATTTGACAGGGATGTCTCCATGTTTTCTGACTTCTCATTTTTACAACTCTTCTGTCTAAATCTTTCACAATTAAAATAAGGACAAATGAAAAATTATATGCCTTAGGAGTCAGATTCTAGTGTGTTGCAGGAGTAGGGTTCTGCCAAAAAACCACAAAATGTAAAATAATGATGTTATTAAATGATGGTACACCAGTTATGGATTTGTCATTGCATGTGACTTTCAAAATTTAAGGAAAATCCTGCTGCACAGTTACCTATTTCATTCTGGTAGTATCAGGCAAATCTATAGGTTGTTAAAGATAGAGCTGCACATGTAGTGTGCTTTCTGGAATGACAGTAGTTGCCTCCTCTGTACTAATAACTTTTTCTGTTATTTTGTGTACATGAATTCCCAAAAACTTTACTTGAGGAAATGACATAGTCAGAAGATGACTGACAGGAAAAAACCCCATGCAACACATCTGCAAGAACACTTTGTTCAGATGATGGGTATACAGATAATAAATCTGCATATGCAGACCTTCCACATTCTCTATCATGAGGTGTAAATGAAGTGAATATTTTTCCTAATATAATTGGGTCTTTGTTTTGTGTGCCTGGAAGGTATTGCTTATGTTTCTAGAAGGTATGCAATTGCTTTTGTTTTCGATTACTTTAGAAATGGTCTTTACTGAAATGTTTAGAAACACATCTGCTAATAATGCTGTACTACATTGCTGAAGGATTCTGTAAGGTAGAAAATTCAAGCAGCATGATTTTGTGTTTTGTTGTAGGATTCAATTGAGAGAGAGAGGCAGTTGAGAGAGCTGGCCAGCAGTCAGACTTTTCAACTGCAAGAGCTGCAAGAAGAACTGACTTCAACTCGTCTGCAACTCAACCATGTGCAACAAGAGTAGGGGAATTAACTATGATTCTTTTTGTTTGGTTGGTTTTTGTTTTTCAACAACAGGCCATATTTTTCTTTTGACCCCTAAATACTGATGCAGATTTGTAAAATGTTTAATTTCTGGCTTAAAATCAGAGCTTCAAAATACATTTATGCTCTGGATTGTCCATGTGTGTCCAGAGTGGGGTACAAACGACACAGTCATAGCTGCATTCATAAATTGAATTGCTAGGTTTTACTTCTGGCAGAGGATTTGGAAAACACACCAGTACTCTAGACAAAAGGGTTTTGTATAGTGCATGACCATCCCAGTGGAGTTATAGTTGATGGACTGTTGCACGCTGAGCAAACCTTGATTAAAAATCAATCGAGTAGCTATAGTGCCACATTTATTGAAGGACCTACAACATGTCATAATTAGTTATGCTATGTGATCGGTATGTGAACGTCTAAGAAGATCAAAACCCGCTGTGGTACAATGGAGGAAGAAAGAAGACAGATTTTCAAATAAGGTACTAGGACTGAATGGTTTTTGTCCCGTTGCATAAAATACATTTTGTGGAACACTGTAGTCTCAAAATGACTTAATTGCTTCAGAAACAAATTTGTGCAGTTACTGCCACTTCCAGGACCATTTCAGAGGTAGCTCGAAGTGACAGACACTTTCTCGTGCATCCTATCAGCATGAGATCAGTGAATGTTCACAGGTCTTGGGCTGATATCACCAATGAGTGATACAAATGAATGCTCTTATTATGCGATTCCAAGAATATCAAGTTCTCAGAACGACAAACTGTATTAGCTAGACTAGAGGAAAGAGGTTCAATAGAATATTTCATCCTTTAGATCCTAATCTTACAGATATCTCCTGCTTTCATAGAATTGTAGAATCACAGAATGGTTTGGGTTGGAAGGGACCTGTCAAAGATCATCTAGTCAAACCCCTCTGCGGTTGGCAGGGACATCTTCCACTAGGTTGGGTTGCTCAAAGACCCATCCAACCTTCCAGGGATGGGGTCTCCACAACTTCTCTGGGTAACGTGTTGCAGTGTCTCACCACCCTCATCATAAAGAATTTCTTCCTTATATCCAATCTAAATCTTCTCTCTTTTAGTTTAAAACCATTACCTCTTGTCCTATCACTGATGGATAAAAAGTAAAGTCTCTCTCCATCTTTCTTATAAGCCCCCTTTAAGTACTGAAAGGCTGCAATAAGGTCTTCCTGAAGCCTTCCTTCTCCAAACTAAACAATCCCAGCTCTCTCAGCACGTTTTCAGAGGAGAGGTGTTCCAACCCTCTGATAATTTTTTTGGCCCTCCTCTGGACCTGCTCTAACAGGTCCACATCTTTCTTGTACTGGGGACCCCAGAGCTGCATGCAATACTCCAGGTGGGGTCTCACAAAAGGTGAGTAGAGTGGGAGAATCCACCTCCCTTGACCTGCTAGCCATGCTTTTTTTTATGGGTTTTATGGGTTACGGTTGGCTTTCTGGTCTGCGAATGCACGTTGTTAGCTCATTGCTGTTTTTTCATCTACCACTATCCCCAAGTCCTTCTCGGCAGGGTTACTCTTAATCTGCTTTTCCCTTCAGTATATGCTGATACTGGTGATTGCCCTGACCCAGGTGCATCACCTTGCACTTGGTCTTGTTGAACTTCATGAGATTCACATGGGCCCACTCCTCAAGCCTGCCAGTGTCCCTTTGGATGGCATCTGTTCCCTCAAGAGTATCAACTGCACCACTCAGCTTAGTGTCATCCACAAACTTCCTGAGGGTGCACTCAATCCCACTGTCAATGTCATAATTGACAGTACCAGTCCCAATACAGACCCCTGAGGGACATGGGCTTGTCACTGATCTCCATTTGGACACTGAGCTGTTGACTGCAACTCTTCAGGCACAGCCATCCAGCTGATCCCTTATCCATCAGTTAGTCCACCCATCAAATCCATATCTCTCCAATTTAGAGACAAGGATGTTGTGTGAGACCGTGTCAAAGGCCTTACAGAAGGCAAGGGAGACGACATCAGTTGCTCTTCCCTTATTCACCAACTCATGTTAGTATCTGTTATGTCTCATCTTGGATGAATACAGGCAGTCTTAATTTTTTACTATCAAAAAAGTACCTCAGTCAGCTCCGAGTGAGTTAAAGATCAGTGCATCCCCCTGAAAAGAAGGTAAGAGGACAAAAAAATCTTGTGATCTCACAGTATATGTTAAATATCAAAAGTGACAAGGTGGGACAGAGAAGGACCCCACAATGTTTGGAAGAAGAGGGTTTTTTTTGTTCTTGGCATTTCAACTGGTTTGCCAGAACTAGGTAATCTTGCAAAATAATTCTAGCTTGGAAGGTTTAATAAGCAAAGGAGTTGTTTTCTGTTGGTATTTCTAACTATACAGAAGAGTTATGGGAGATTGGTGGTTCTTACTAACGTGTATGTCTGAAGGGAGCGTGTAAAGAAGACAGACCCAGGCTATTTCCACAGGTGCCCAGTGACAGGACCAGAGGCAGTGGGCACAAACTGAAATACAGGAGGTTCCCTCTGAACATCAGGAAACCCTTTTTTACTGTGTGACCAAGCACTGGCACAGGTTGCCCGGGGAGGTAATGAAGTCTCCATCACTGGAGATATTCAAAAGCTGTCTGGATGTGGTCCTGGGCAACTGGCTTAAAGTGGCTTTGCTTGAGCAGTGGGGTTGGACTAGATGACCTCCAGAGGTCCCTTCCAACCTCAACCGTTCTGTGGTTCAAGTAGATATAAAGGTTGGTTTAGGGGTAAGGCATTTCATCCTATGCTCCTGTGTGGATAGAAGGAGATTATTTGATGAGATGGAGAAAAGTGTTGGATGGTCAAGGTGAGAAGTACAAGGGAAAGTTATTCACTAATACAGATTGGAGTGAGTGTGTGGCAGTTTGCAGTACAAGAAAAAGTCATTTTGGGCTAGCTTTTGCTAGAAGTGGGAAATCAGTGGTAAAGCTTTTTTGGGTTGCATTTCTCTGTGCAGTCAGGTCAGAGAGGTGTTGGCTGTGGTTTGCAAAGGTAGAAGTCTGGAAGGTGAAGGGATGGGAAGAGGTAATTCAAGAAGAGATGAAGTCATGCATGAAAGTTTCAGAACTAATCCTTTCAGGGTGATGCAGTACGAAGTCATGATTGTGTAGCTATTGGTAGGCAGGGGACAGGTGCAGGAGAAAGAGCGTTCATGTCCCAAGATACCCCATCTATGGACAGTGGACTCATTCTGAACACTGTAAATTGTTGAAATTGATGGAGAAAGTGGAATTGAGTCTTAATGAAAAATAATGGGTCGTAGCAAAATCTGTTATTGCATAGTCAGATATGACTTCTTATAAGCTATTTGTGTGCTGATAGTCGGCACAAAGCCCACTGTGATTGTTTTCATACATTAGATTGGTATAGGCTTGGTCTGCTTAAACGGTCAGTTTGTCATATTGAATTCTCTGGTAGAATCTCTGCCTTTACCATGAAGGTTATTAATTTTTCTTGCAGTCTGGCAAAAACCCAGTTGGCTCTTGAAGACACAAAGACGAAATCAGCCACTACTCTTTTGGCAGCACAAGACAAAATCTTTCAGCTAAAAGCAGCATAAGAAAAAATGAATCTTGGGGTATTTGTGGCAGAAAGTCAGCATGCAGAAACACAGTCTATCATTTACCTGAGCGGGTTCTGTTTATTCTACACTGTCCTATGCTACAGCAAAAAATAGGTCTAGCTCCCTACCATCCTGTTGCTTTGTTACATGGTGTTATAGAGAGACAATTAGCATAAGTAGATCCATGTGAGAAGAACCCTTATGGCTGAATTTCTGTTTTTTTTCTTTAGGACGGAGGAAGGATTGCTTTGAAACTAGCAGCTTGATAGCATTTGAATCTTGTAGATGAAGTTAAATAGGAGAGAGCTGTATTATGAATCTAGCTGGAAACTATTGTTTGCAATTTGCTATGATGCTCTTAAAAGTAGCATCTGTGTTAAATTAAAGATACTTCAGTCTGTCTGCCTTAAGATAAAGTTCTTTGTACGGCTTTTTCTGTTAGACCATTTTTGCCAAATCCTTTTGTCTGTCTGCACAGAAGTAATGGCTATTGGTAATGTCGACGTCTCTGGTTTAAAAATGTTTTTTGAGTTTCTAAGTGTGTTGGTCACATCTGGGAAGTTAATCTAGATCAATAAGGGTGCAGCTGGGGGGATCTACCTTTCCATTTCAATACAGGGGTCCTTAAAACTAATTTCCTTTTGCGGCTTGATCTACAGGCAGTTCTAGAAGCAGTAATAGTTCTTCACTGTTATGAAATGTAACCCACGTCTTTTTTTGTTTTGTTTTGTTTTTGTGTGCGTTATATTATCAGAAAAGAATACAAAGGTAGTTGAAATTAATTCCAACAGCATGTTAATTCTTGTGATAACTGACATTTCAACAATGGAAATATAGTCATGTTAAATAAATGCTTGCAGCCTTTCAGTTAAATAACATTGCTGCTCTTAAAAATGGAGGAAACTTGACTTTGCAGCTTACACTATAGGAAAGGATATAATTGTCCATGAGTTTATCTTTCCTTTTAGGGCAACTGAGAGGATGAGCTACTCCTGATAAAGATGATCAAACAAAAAACCTCAGGCCATTAGAGTTTCTACTTCCAATATGAAGTTGAATATCACTTGTTCATCTCTGGATGTTTATCATTGCTTCTAGAATAATGTTAATTGCCAGATTTCACCCATGGACTTTCCTAGCAAGTGTTGGTCACTTTGGGTTTTAATTTTTTGGATGGCTACCTGGAGTATAAACTCATATTCCCATAAAATAGGCTCTTTTGGTTTGTTGGGTGAAAAGTAGCTCATGTAACTCCTTGATTCTTAGACATAACCTCACTGCTGTCTTCCTGATTAAAACTATTAGTGGGACATAAAGCATCTCACAATTCCCAAGTGTAGGTCTTAACGCAGACTGGACAGAAATTCATGTTGCCATTTGTACTACTGACAGAAGATCAAAGCATCCCTTTCTTCCTGTGAATTCAGGAATTCCATAATCTCCACATACTTATGGTTCATGTTTGCACTCAGTTTAGTTGGCACTCTACATTTACATCTTCTGCCTGGTTGTTCAACTTTTGATTGAAGCAAAGGTGCTATTTTCATGTTCTGTGAATCATCTTTTCAAAATTTGAACCCTTTTAGTTGGGTGAAATCAGATTTACCTAGTCTTCACCTGCCTGTCAAAACCAGAATCCTTCTAAAAGCAGAGAAAGTGAGGTCAGGACTGATCTGTGACACTTAGGACAGGAATTTTTTTTTACACAAGAGACAGTTTGCCGGGAGTGTCCTTTGCATATTTGTCTGTAAACATGTTTTTTGAGACTTTTGGAATACCTGATAATCTCATTCCTCTTGTCTATAGTCTGTCTGTCTCACATACTTAAAGCATGTTTTGCAAGACATCTTGGTCTCCTGGGCTGTTATAGCAAATGTGGTCTAAACTCAATTTAATTAAATTCTATAGCCAGTATAAGCTTTTGTTATATCAAGATATTAATTAGAACCGGATTTAGCCATTTGCTGCAGAATTATGAAGGAAAACACAAATTTTTAAAGTGAATAATGATCAACATTTAAAAAGTAATTGGAAGTTCTTCAGGGGAAGACAAAAAATAAAGTGTACTAAAAACTGTTGTTGTATGCAGGCTGAACAAAATCCTATTAGTACTATTATAAATAGAAGCTTACTAATAGGGTGCTTAGACTCGTGCCAAGGTCTAATCAAGCTTAACAAAGCCAGACGACTCACTTTGACGTAGATGAGGTCAAGAGGACTTTTCTTTCTTGATCTGCTGTATGGTGGACCTGTTATATAGATTGGCATGAAGAAGTTTTGATAAACATGGTTGTAATTAATAACACCCAGTATGGTAGCTTGAATCAGTTACCTCAAGACCTTGTAGTGTCCCTGTTGCAGGCGGCTCTTAAAAATAGATTAAACAGTCATCTGGCCAAAAATTACATAGGTGGAGTTATTCTTACCTTGAATTTCAAGGCAATCTGACTGAATGAGTCAGGCTTAGCCCAAGGACTGGGGGAACTGTGAGGGACTTTATCATTAATGAATTGTTTGAAACTGGAGGGTAGTAGCGGCCTTCTTTATCCAAACAGCATTAAACAGATACATGACACAAATTCTCAAGGCTATTTTATTTTCCTCTGAGAAACTGGCTGAATGGCTTTAAATGGTTAGATAGGGGGGATTAAAACACTCGTTATGGCTCTAAAATAAAAGCGGGTTATAAAAACTGTTCTGATTTTTCTAAGAGCTATATTTTGCCGTGTTTGTTTCCTTTTTTTTTTTTTTTTGGTAACATCTACATCTCTTTAACCTTAGCAGAAAGATGATTATACTCTCTTCATTTCAGATTAATATTTAGCAGTAGAATGTATGAACAATAAAACAGGGGAAATGCTGAATACTGCATAGATTTAATTAGCATGGAAAGGGTTAGTGTTAAGGCTTACAAAAGTCAGCATTGGTAATTCATAAATGTGTCTGCCTTAAAGTTGTTTTTTTTCCTTTTGGTATTTAGTTTTTCTTGCAAAGAAAGAAACATTCATTTTCAGTAGTGACTTTTCTTGTGTTTGTGACTTACCATATGACTTGTGATGAACAATGAAAGATGCAGGTATTTGTGCTCTCCTGGGGTTTTTTTGGTTTTTTTCCCCCCTCTCCTGGTAAAGGCAGACGTGTAATTACACATCTGTTCTTATTTGTAGTCATTATCTGCTGTCATGATTAAAAGATGGAAGCTCTGTGGATCTCACAGCAGTGAGATAAAAACCGTCAAAAATTTGCTTTAAAACTTTCTGAGAAATCTCCATGTGAATAAGGGTAAATAACAAAAAGAAAATAATACAGAAGTGAAATGATTACTTTTTATTTATCCTTTCTGTAGGCACTGGAACAGGTTGCCCAGAGAAGTTGTGAAGGCCCTGTCCTTGGAGGTGTTCAAGGCCAGGCTGGATGGGGCTTTGAGCAACCTGGTCTAGTGAGAGGTGTCCCTGGCCATGGCAGGGGAGTTGGAACTGAGATGATCTTTAAGGTCCCTTCCAGCCTAAACCATTCCATGATAGTTATTAACACTGCATTGTCTGTCTATGTTGTCTGTCATGGCAATTTAAGGAAAGCCTGACTAGTGTTATATGTTATATAGGGCTTTTTTTTACCTTTTTTTTTCCTTTTTGGTACATAATGATTTTCCCCCATCTCTATCTGTAGAACTCATCTTCCCAAATCTACTTTCCTTTCCCAGCTGTTCTTTATATTAGACTTCTTTAGCCCTCTTTTACTACTACTCTGCTAGAAGTCCTTGCTGACTAAGGATGCCCATGGGATCGTAATAGTACCTGCAGCTTTTCCTACCGAGGCTAGAAGGACAGTCTTTTCTCTTAGCAGATGTGCTGGCCTTACTACCTGTGGTCCTCTCAGTCAGCCTGCTTCTTAAAAAGTGCGAACAGGAAGGTTGTTAGCTGATAAGTCTTGTAGCTTTCATGGTTCAGAGCCTCAAAAATTTCACCAGGGCCCTTCAGTAAAGAGAAGGAAGGACAAACTGAATGCCTCCCAAATTAATAGAAAGCATCCTTTTTTTTTTTTTTTCTTTTGGAAAGAAGAAAACAACAGTAATATCTGTGTTAGGAGGGAAAACAGAGATGTTGGGATACTTTCTAACATTAAGTAAGAGTAAAGGACAGAAGATAAACTTGCTTAACTGGTTGTCTGCCAATGTTTAAGAAACACCGCTTCTCTTGGAGAGAGCAGTGGAGGAATCTTTTGATACTACTTGAATAATGTAATTGGTGATATCCTTTGACTGACTATTCCAGCAAAGAAAAGAACCTGAGGACCTGATGTAAGAAAATACCTAGAGTCATAAACTGTAGGAAAGACAACTGAGTGGGTTTACTTAACATCTTAAATATGAGAAAGAAAACAGTTTCTGTCTTAGACCTCATCATCTGAGCTAGTGCAAGGACATCAAATGTTAACCAGGGATCTCTCCTGTAACATAAAGTGTAGTGTATCCAGTCTCCTGCCACAGTACACTTTTACTTTTTAAAGTCTAATTAAAAGTATGCTTTGGAGTATGCTTTTTTAAAACTCTTGATTTCCCTGTATTTCAGCATAGAGAGCTTGCTCAATATTTCTCTTTTTCTGTTCTTTTTGTTTGATGATGAGGATTAATTGATAGATGGTTTGCATTGGTAGAAGGACATCTTGTGACTGACTTTATTCTGTGTGGTTAAGTCTGAAGACTTCCCGTGCCCAAGAGAAGGATGCCCTGAGGAAGTTAGATCGTCTGAATGACTATGAGCAGCAGATTCAAGTACTGCGGGATGAGATTTCTATCCTGGATGCCCAAAAGTCTGTTCTCCAGAGCAGGTAGAGGCATTATTCAGAGAAGTCACAGAATTAGAAATTTTTCATGTTAGATAGCATGAATTCCCTCCTCATTTGAAATTGAAGTATAAACAAAAGCTAAGCTTTTGTACTTTGTTATGAAGGGACATAAACTTTTTAACTGATTTCTCCTAGTGCCTAAATGTTTATGTTAAGTTTCTGGCAAAACAGCAAAGAGAGCGGATTTACAAAATACATTGAGAGCAACTGTATGGGATAAAAAGAGATGGTTAGGGTTTTTTTTTTTTGTTTATAAGTCCTCTTTGAATACTGTACCATTACAGGGCAGAACTTGTTATATTCTCACTTGATTGACTTTACAACTCTTCAGTGATACTAAAAGAGGAACAAATCTCCAAAGTATTACTATTTAAAAATGTGTTTCCCCAGAACAAAGTGCTTGGCTGTACACACTTTAGGAATTACTTTAATTTTATTGTTCAGGCTCTAGCCCATAAAATGTATTGACACAAATGCCTTCATATTAGACTAAGCAGCTGCAGCATCACTTCCTTAATTGTGTTGGCTCAAAATCTCGGCTTACACTGGTAATAATTAAATTGACACAAAACTCTGCACTAGGCAAAAGCATCTGAGGATGGTGAAGTGACCTCATATTTCTTTATGTGTTTGTCATAGGCTTGCACGGAGTCGCTCTCCTTCCCCGAGGCGCAGTGAGAACAAGTCACCTAGTCCACCTTCTCTGAGGAGCTGCTCACCTGGCCGAGCCAGGCGTACAAATGCTTCGCGTCGCACCTGCTTGGTAGCTCGCTTTGGTGATATTTATGCTCAAGAACGCTTGGATGCAGAGACCCTTTTGAGGACATACATCAGTGACATGGAGATGGTGCAGAGGATAATATACATTGCAGCTGTGGTAAGAAAAAATATTCAGGGCAGAAGTGTTTTATAAAATACTATGGCTGGATTGGATTAAATTGTGTGTAAATTAGTATTTCTGCGAAGTACGGAGAAGAAAACTTCTCTTCTTTTTTCCCTGTTGATTTTCCTTTCTTTCCCTCACACTTTTACCTTGAGCTCTCAATGTAGTGTCCTTTTCTGACTGTCCTGTCCCAACGTGAGAACAGGGTCAGTGATCTACACTACAGGTGCTAAAAGCAGCACATAAGAACACTGAAAGGCTCTGAAAGACAGATGATTCCTGCACTAAACAACAGCACCTCATTTAGTTGAATTCTTTTGGGAATACTACGTTTTAGAAAGCAAAAAATCTTTTCATATCATGCTTCCCTCTTAACCTGTAGCTATGTGCTTTTCTAGTTGAAATTACCTAGATACCTCATGTTTACTATAAGCTCAGTCTGAAGACATATGCTTTTATTTTTCTGTACTTAATCTTCTTTTCTGTAAAATTGTTGTAGTACGTACCTGTGTCAGAGAGGCAGTGTGTCTCTGAATGTGTGTGATCCCAAGCACATTTAACTTACTGCTAGGCTGTGGCACATAAAATGCTGTTATTGAATCCTGCTCTTGATGTCTTTGAATGTGATTCCATTGATCGTGGGTGTGCTTTTCAGTCCTGTCTTCTGCAAATAAATCACACTTGATTTTAATCCAAGAAGTCCTCCCAGATGAGTACTATTTTTAACTTTCACTTTTACAGGAACATTTTATATTCCTCCTTACAATGATGATACTGGGTTAAGTTCATCCTCTCAGATAATTGATAAAAAAATCTCAGTCTCCTGGATTTAACTAGATGTTCTTTATGTTTGCAGGAGTCTTTTCATGCAGCAAAGATGGCCTACAGGCAGTTCAAAATACGTGTAAGAGACACTCTGTCTCTAGGTCACTCGGGGCCTGAGTCACTTGAAGACACTGTCCTGGATTATATAGTTCGCCATGAAGATCTGTATGATGTTCAGGCCAGTGTCAATGTAAGTCAAGGGCAGTGGGGAACTGACATGTTGATCTATTTCAGTAACTAATAAATTCAGAGTGTGTAAACTAGAAAGGCACTGTAACCTGAAGAAGAAAAAAAGTTTATTGCATGGATTTTATGTCTTGTAGCAGTTTATATTCCAAAATAATACTGTGGTATGGCCCAGTAATCACTTGTTTTATTTGCCTGTGACTAGAATGTCTCTCTGCCAGAATAATATTTTTGGCAAGATACAGTGTAACTGTCTTAATGAAATAAATGTAAGCTAAACTTCATATTTTTCTTAAAGTCTGTGCTCTACTGAAAAACTGCATCTCCCTCCTAAGACTGATGTCAATGATGTATCGCATACTTCATTTCTAAAATAACAGCAGGTTCTTTCTGAAGCTAATATTTTCTGGAATAGCCTAAGACAACATTGCTGGGAGTTTCTTATACTGATTTTTAAATGTAGAAAGCTGAGAGGCATATTTAGGAGGGTTTTCCATACTTGCCCATGAATAAAAGTGTTAGTGAGCTCAAATTACTCAATTGTGTTTATTTTCAGGAAGTAATTCGCTCCATGAACATCAACCCAAAGATTTCATTTCCACCAGAAATTGATTTCATTGTGATCAGCACTTTGATTCGAGAGTTGTGTCGTGTGGCTTTTTCAATGCAGACGCTCGTTCCTCCTCTTGACATTGCCTTTGGTACTGATGGAGAACTTTTCAGTGATACCAAGTAAGAACTCTTTATTTTCAGTCAGATTCCTACTATTAAAAAAATCCATCATGTTGTATAGTCTAGTTTTTTCCTAATTAATAGAAAGGTTTAAGATTGATGCTAAACATTAATTTGTGGCAAATATTCCTGGTCTATAGTGAATTCAGTATGTCTTTAAGGTTTATGATGGTATATAAATGCCAGGATGTAGACTAGTGTTAACAACCTTTTGTTTAATGAACATCAGAGCAATTTTCTGGATAAACTTCAGTCCCTAGAGCATATTTAATTTATCCTTTAAGAGGAAAATTATCATCAACTTTCCTTTCCCTGTTTAGTCTCTATCTGCCTCCAGTGTTCATAAAATGTGTGCGTCTTTGTTCCTCCTTTCTGGCCCATTTTGTAAAAGTCATGTTTACTGAGATCTGGCAGTTGGTGTTGGATACCAGGATCATCAACATGTGTGCTGTGACCTCCAGGCTGTGGCTGCTGTACAACATATGGATCTTAATACAGTTTCATCTCTTCTGGTTTAAAGCTGAGCAAAAAGAAAAATGCCTTTTAAAAATGGGAATTTTGTTTAAAAAATGCAGACAATATAGTTTTTCTTTTTTCCATAGAGTCAGGGCTGGCTGCTTTGTTAGCTGGCAGAGGACTGTAGGGTACTTCCATGCCTTCAAGAAAACTAATGGGATTGATGGCTCCAAAAAAAATTGCTTTCAAAAGCAAGAAAAGCCACACCAATAAGGAGATTTCTAATAATAATTTAAAATAGAATGGAACCCAGATGGGGAAGAGCTTGAGCAGCCAAAGAGAGAAATAGAGAAGAGAAAAGTAGCCCTTCAACAGGAGAGTGCAAAGTCATACCTGACTACTTAATCATCCTGTCCGAATAATGGACAGTTAGCTATTTGATACCCAAAGCTATTAGCTGAATTAAGAAGGCAGCAATGCTATGGTATAGTCATGGGATGCTTCCTCTGCCTACTTGATGTGTGTGGCCTTCAGAAAACAGGTGTAATGTGTTTATACATGCTGCTGTGGGACACTTATACACTCATCTACCCGTCTATATAGATAAATATGTGGCATATATATGTTTACATGTATAGCACATGGTAGACAGAGATGGAGCAAAATTTGTAGAAATTAAAATAGTTCTGTTAGTTATGTGTGATATCGTTCTATAAAAGGGCTGGCAAACCTCATTGTACCCTATACCTCCCTCCATGCAGAGCTCCATGCCTCTGTTTACAACACTGTTTTATAGAAATTGCTTTTTTATATACATTACTAATGTATAGATGCATTTCTGTTTTTTATTTCAGTTATTTGGTATTTGTTTTGAGTTTGAATCCACAAAACCCGACAGGTATTATTCAGCCAATATTGTAGACTAGGGACATAATATATATCTGGTATGTTAATACAGGCCTTCAAAATAATTTTTCTTAGCTAAAAAATCACTGTTCCATTATCAATATCTGAGGATCTTGCTAATAAAATTGTCTCTTCTGTCTCATAAGATACTAGGATGTAATTTTATAGTTGAGATAGAGTGTTTCTGTAATATCCTTTATAGGGGTCTTGTTTTGGCAAGATATTTCAGGAAGATGCCAAAATGCTGCTTAGGAGATTTAATCTGTCTATGGACCCAAGGACCTTGGCTTGTGTGGGCCTTATGCCTTCTGAAGCATGAGATGGCTTTATCGGAGTGTCTCTCAGTATAAGTAGACAGTATGTTCTGCTAAATCTGTCTTACAAATGCATTTCTTTTACAGGTTCACTTAAAGAATACTTATTTTTGTGATAGGGAAATATTGTCAAGAAAGATGTTTATAAGCTGCCACTAGTATTCTGCTTTTTATCAGCATTGATAACTTGAAGCATCATATCTATCTTTTGGCACTTGCATGCAGACATTTCTTGTACTCTGTCCTTCAACAGATACCATCGTAGTTTTGACTCTGATTTCACAGCTGCCTTGGTGGCCTATCATGTATGGCCTGCTCTGATGGAAAATGATGTTGTAATTGTGAAGGGAGAGGCAGTCACAAAAAGAGGAGCTCTGGTACGTACTTTTGTTAAGGAACACGTTAAGGGAAGTCGTTGGATTTAAATGCTGGCTTAAGATTTAAAAAGATAAATTCTTGATTTTTTTTTCCCTATGTGGCTGGAGTTGTGTATACCAAATGTCGGTTAAGTTTTAATGCCTCATCCTGTATTTAGGATGAGTAGTTCCATTTGCCTTAATGTATTAATTATGCAGATGTATGATTGTTGGCAGAGCCTGTTCTAAGAAGAAAGTTTACTGTGTTTACTCTCTGTCCTCAAGCCTTGTCTCCAGCTTGGCAAATCTGCTTGCCGAGTCTTTCTTTATTAAATGCCCTCTCTCAAAAGAGATTTGTCAAATTCTTCTCTTGTAGTGGTCTCGCAGAAGTAGAAGTAGAAGCAGAAGCCGCAGCCGTAGCACCAGTCCTCTTCTATCTCATCATGTAAGTCCCAGCTGAATGCTTGTAGTATAAACAGCAACAAGTATTTTGAACTCAGAATGTAGGCAAAGTTTTAAAAATGCTGATGTGCCACATGTACATTTTAACATTGGGAATAAATGCCTTTGCTGGGTCTGGAATGAGGTGAAGCTGAATTGACAGTTATTGCCTGGTATAGTTATCAGTGGAGATACTGTATGAGAAGAAGATCAGAGTTAAATTCTCAGAAGTACCAACTGTGGGTCTCTGAATGCTTTCCCCCTACTCCTCTTGTTTCAGTACCCTTCTGAATAACTAATTGCATAATCTGGAGGTGTTCTAATCATCTTGCAGTACATATACAGCACATGGTCCCTGACTCCTGGAATTAGTAATCTAAATTTACCCTTTAATGCATCAAAGGAGCAGAAAATCAGTGTAGGATGGGCAGGAGGGGAAGAACTGAGGTGGTACTAATAAAATATGTGAAACCTTAGCAGAGTTCTGCGTATGATATAGTTACACAATATTTTTAATTTTTTCTATAAAAATCATGTATATTTTTCTAATTGCTAGCCCATATTATTAAATTGACATGGGTGTCCTCAACTTAAAATGTGAATATTGAAAACATGAGAGGCTTTGGGTAAGACTCATTTTTTTGTGTGTGTGTAGGGTGTGAAAGGAAAACTAGAAAGTTGTTGAATTTGACTTTGTAGCAGTGGAGCTGCACTGATAGTGACACGTGCAAATTTTCTGAATGTTGATGGGTCCCCAGGTGCCTTTCTTGGGTACAGTTCTTTAGCACACCTGAGTTTCCTTTTCTGTTTGTCTTGCAGTTGTCTCGAAGCCGCAGTCCTTCACCAGTGAGGAGCCCAAGTAAGTGGGCATATTAGTTCATGGTTTTCACATTAAGCCCTTGAACAACTGAGCAAAGACACAAAATAACACACTGAAGGTCTTTGACTCTAAAATACTTGTCCAAGTCTTATTTTTAAAATGGGTAGCCCCTTTCTTTTCTGTGTGTGGAAAAAGGCTGAAATTTCTGACTTGGAAGAGAGCTTATTTTTCACTCTAGCACTTTCATCAGTTTTCTCTGCTGGTTGCCTTTATTGTGGCAAGTCCTATAGGAAATAAAACTTGTTCTCTTCCTTACGCAAGAGACAGTTGCATGCCTGCAGGCTCCATGCCTTTCAAAATCCAAAGAGATAGCTAAGTGGCCACGGTGAAGTGAGGTATTTCAAACAGTATGAATGTGTGCCCATCGTGAAGCCAAGCGAATTTAGAGATTAGGAAAAATAATCGTACTGAAATGTGTCTTTTTCTTCAATAGGGCGTTAACTGAACGTGTTCCTGTCATTCAGTACATCCGGATCCAACAACTTCACTGGTGCCTTTCTCTTCAAGAATACCTCAAATCTTGCAATAATGTGAATGGCAATTGTCACTCCAAAAGGAGTTTGTGTTCAGTGTGTTTTTTTAGAGTTACAGAAGGCTTATTTATAGTTTTAGAAAATAATTCAACCCTTCTGATTTAAAAAAAAATAATGAGTGCAATACAGGATCGTACTCATTTGGCAAAATTTGCAGAACCCATGCTGTAATCCTGCAGATGGAGGTAGAATTATTGCATCTAGAATGTTTTCTACTGATACCAAATGATGTAGTTTATCTTGATAGGATGTTTAATATAACCTAAATGGTGAGTGTTGTAGGGTGTTGAGGTTGGCTGTTTCTTGAAAACAATTTCATTAATTGGTGCTTATTTACAATTTTAGAAAATAGCAATAATCTTAGGATGTGCCAGTCTCACAGTGCGGTAAACTGAATTTTCTAACTGCAATGCAAAAGTTGCACAGAATGGTCATAAACTACCAACACTCCAGCAATCCCCAGGACTTTACTGACATTTACTTACGAAAGCACAGGTGTGTGCTTTAGCAAGGCAGTAGTAATTCATTGTTACTTAAAAATGAGTATCATAAAAAAATTGTAGTTTGGAACTTAAAGTATTTTGAAAGCGTGCCACTGATTATTTGTAGGCTTGAAATATTTGCTTGAGGTGGCCTACCAGACTGATAGATTAGTAATTCTTGTGATCACAGTGAAAAAGACCTGTCCAGGTACCTCTTGCTGTGGATGTTTTATTACATTTTAAGTGTAAAAATTAGAGACCTAAAGAGATTTTATTCTGGCACTTTAAATAGTTTGTTCCCCTTGTAAATGTTTATTTTAATATCAGCATTTTTGTTTTCAAGAGAACTGATACTGTCTTTCTCTCGGAACCTCATCTGTAGGGCCAGCTTTAAATACAAGCCACACAAGTGACAGCTTGGGGCCTTGTGCTTTTACATAGAAACACAGGATTTGTCATAATGGAGCTGATGTGTAATTCCCAACTCCACTGACTCATTTCAGTCAATAAGTGATGATTCAAAGGGTATGTGGTGCTTTCCCCAAATTCATCCCCACAATTTTGGGATATAAACAATCAGAAGGAGGAAAAATTCCTTTCTGCCTCCTCTGTTCTGCCTATGCCCTGGAACGTGACATGTCATTCGTACTACTGTAATAACATGAGCAAAAATATTTTTATTAGTTCTGCAAGTATTTAGTCCTTAAAATTAAGTCACAGGAGCAGATTTTGTGATCCCTTTCCAGGGATCTTATGCAGATTTACACATCTATGCTCTTTCTCTCTACTTCTTGTGTGGCTTAAGACTTCGACACAAGGCTTTTTGGCACAGGATCAGATTTCAGGCAGACTCTAGCATTGGTCCCCATGAGTCATGGATCAGCTGTGACTCTAGTTCTACAGATGTGTTTTCATTGGAATTAGGCCCATTAGTAGCCAATGAGAGCAAAATGAGGTCCCATACATAGAGTGACATTCACAGAGCCACTCTGAATGAACTAAGGGGACACAAAGGCACATGCACGTTATGTGGTGTAGTTTCTTGTTATCTAAGAAAGTCACAAGAGAAAATGCAAAGCAATGTTTCCTCTTCTAAGAGCTGATTGTTGGTCACAGCTATGGATCTGGGCTTGAAGTAAAACTGCATATTTCTGCACTGATTTCATGACTAAAACTACCATGGTTCTGGAAAAACTGAGCACCTGCAACTTGTGCGACAACAGAAGATATTTGGATATCCCAAGTATAGCTTTGAGCAGAAAAATGAAGACTTTTTCAAAAGCTTGTAATTACCAAGGACTAAGGAGATGCAGGTTTTTAAAAATTAGGTGTTTATGTTTGTCTTCTGCATGTAATTACCAAAACATGTCTGTGTTATGATTTTGAGTTCAAGTAAGTTCCCATACCAACAGTGAGAAAACTAAGACTACATCAAGGGAGTATGTTTTTCTTGACAAGCATGAGAGGAAAGGTAGTTCCAGACTTGCACACACCTGTGATGCCACTAGGAACTAGTATTCCTAAAGATCTAAAATCACATAAAAGACAAATTCGCAGTGCTTGGTGGACCATCTCATCTTACTCCCCCAGAAGGTACCTAGAGAACTAGTTAGTCTCAAAGTAAAAGAGAAAACTAATGAAATGACAGCCAATGACTTGTTTTGGTAGTGAGAAAGCAGCTCTAGGATTTTTTTCTTGCATACTGTTTCAGAGCAGAGCAAACCATTTTCAGCAAAACAGGAAGTCAGTCCACGACATGGTAACACTTAATTAGTTAAACAAACCTTACTCTACTCAATTGTACTCTGCAGCCCATAGTCTTTTTATAGGAATATATTGTTTTGTACTGGTTGCCTGCGCAGCTTATTTATAGCCAATTAAATCTATAGGTCAGATGAAGATTGCTTTTTCTGTCAATTTAGACACTAATGGTTCCTGTGCTGCTTTTTATCGACATGACAACAGTGCAGAGACCGCATACCAATAAAGATTATATGGAATTAACCAGCAAATGCAAAATAACTTATAAAAAGGGACTTCTGTAATTGCTTGTAAGACCCTATGAAAGAATGGATCATGAATGTGAAACTGATGACTTGATAGTTTAATGAGAGTTTTTAAAACCTTAAGTAATATTTTTTTAATTTTCTTTTTTTCTCTAAATCACAAGCCTGGATAATTCCACACTTGTAAATACAGCGAAGTAGAAACAGTAAGGGTGGATTCTAATAGGTGACAAATAATAAATAAATAAAAAAGCCAGTAGGGCTTCTATGACAGGATAGTTTTAGAACAGTATGATCATGATCAAAGTGTTAATACCAGGAAAAAGAAGGCTAGTTTTTGAGCTAATTTAAACTCTGTGCAGATGGACTGATGGAAGTGAGACTGCATGGGATGTAAAAAAGCACCACCTTTGGGCCAAGGTGTTGATGTAGAACAGCACACGTTTGTGAGGGATTTTGAGATTGCTGGAGATTTCTCCTGCATGTCAGCTCTTTGAATGTCTGTCTCAGTTGAAAGGCTGTCCCAGAGTCACTCTAAATGTGTGGATGTTTTCTCACCTGTTTCTGGGAAAATACAATGTCATCAAAATATCTTCAGCCTTCCTTCTTCAATGTTTGCAGCTCAAGAACATAAAGTAGAGAGTCATGCAGAACTACCAGATACTGAGGGTAAATGGCTCAGCTAAATTTGCTACTGCACAATGAAGATTTAAATTCAGAAATTATCTTAGATTCTTCCAGCATCCTGATAGGAGAAGGAGAGTTGGGAGCAGAAGGTTGGTGAAGTCCTCCCATCAGTGAGCTGTGGTGCTGATTCAGTCTTGTAGGAGGCTCTGGAGATAAGTGGTGAGTTGAAGCAAAAATACTCTACAGCCTGAAGAAAGTAAATGCGAAGGCCAAAAACTTATCAAAATGCTCCCTGGAAAAAATATGCCTATACATCCTCCAGGATTTGAGCCTTTTAACTTTATATTGCATGTATGTACTGCAAAAGTGTGTCATCCTGTAAAAGTGCCATCAGAATTAAATACTGTCTTTCAGCTTTATGTAACCTTTGTCAGCAGTTTTTAATTGGTGTTAACTACACAATGTTTTTCTTACTGTAGCGTTAAATAGTCTAGCTTCGAATTAAAAATGAAAATCTGTTCATCATGGCTTGCAGCTACATTAGCATGTGTTCAGATTGAATGTTTTAAGTTTCAAGACTGTATTGTATTTCTTTTAATCATTCAGCATACTAAGCAAGTATACTAAAGAAATGTACATTTCATTTTATGCAGGTTTTTGATAGTTTAAAACCCCATGTAAGCAAATCTGTCAGGCTCTTGCTGATATACAGGTGTGTTGTTTGTGTGGAAGATGTACGTTTCACTCGGTAGGCAGAGCACAAACAGCACTTGGTGTCATTTTACTGTTAGCAGATGAAGGCATGAACACAAATGAAGTGGGTGGTGTGTTTGTACTTTCTTACGGGTTTGAGAAGGCAGCACTTCTGCCTTGCAAAACCACAGTTCTCAAAGTAACGTTACCTACTTGAAAGTAAAATATCAGCATAAAGATGCTGTTTACCGCTGATAGTATTGCTTCCTCTGAAATTGTTTTTATCTAAAGGCCTTTGGCCTGCATTCAAAGTTCTTAATAAATTTTTTTTCTTTTAAAACAAAGAAATATCATTTAGGCTAATTCCTTCTCTCCACAATATAGAATCATAGAATACTTTGGGTTGGAAGGGACCTTTAAAGGTCATCTAGTCCAACCCCCCTGCACTGAGCAGGCACATCTTCAACTAGATCAGGTCGCTCAGAGCCCCGTCCAACCTGACCTTGAATGTTGCCAGGGATGGGGCATCTACCACCTCTCTGGGCAACCTGTGCCAGTGTTTCACCACCCTCACTGTAAAAAAATTTCTTCCTTCTATCTAGTCTAAATCTACTCTCTTTTAGTTTAAAACCATTACCCCTTGTCCTATTGAAACAGGCCCTGCCAAAAAGTTTGTCCCTATATTTCTTATAAGCCCCCTTCAAGTACTGAAAGACCACAGTAAGGTGTCCCCAGAGCCTTCTCTTCTCCAGGCTGAACAACTCCAGCTCTCTCAGCCTGTCCTCATAGCAGAGGTGATCCAGCCCTTTGACCTTTTTTGTGGCCCTCCTCTGGACCTGCTCCAACAGGACCATGTCCTTCTTATGTTGGGGGCCCCAGAGCTGGACGCAGTACTCCAGGTGGGGTCTCACCAGAGCAGAGTAGAGGAACAGAATCACCTCCCTTGACCTGCTGGCCATGCTTCTTTTGATGCAGCCCAGGGTGCGGTTGGCCTTTTGGGCTGTGAGCGCACATTGCCCTGGGTCTTGCTGAGCTTTTCATCCACTAGTATCCCCAAGTACCTCTGAGCAGGCCTGCTCTCAATCCCTTCATCCCTCAGCCTGTATTGATACTGGGAGTTGCCCCGACCCAGGTGCAGGACCCTGCACTTGGCCTTGTTGAACCTCATAAGGTTCACACAGGCCCACTTCTTGAGCTTGTCCAGGTCCTTCTGGATGGCATCCCATCCCTCAGGCGTGTCAACCATACCACTCAGCTTGGTGTTGTCTGCAGACTTACTGACAGTGGACTCAATCCCACTGTCTATGTATGTCATTGATGAAGATATTTAACAGTACTGGTCCCAATATGGACCCCTGAGGGACACCACTTGTCACTGATCTCCATCTGGACATTGAGCTGTTGACCACTACCCTCTGGGTGCAATGATTCAACCAATTCCTTATCCACCAAACAGTCCACCCATCAAATTCATACCTCTCCAATTTAGAGAGAAGGATGTCGTGGGGGACCATGTCAGAGACCTTACAGAAGTCCAGATAGATGACATCTGTGGCTCTTCCCTTGTCCACTGATGTAGTCACTCCATCACAGAAGGCCACTAGACTGGTCAGGCAGGACTTGCCCTTGTTGAAGCCATGCTGGCTGTCTTGAATCACCTCCCTGTCCTCCATGTGCCTTAGCATAGTTTCAAGGAAGATGTGTTGTGATCTTCCCAGGCACAGAGGTGAGACTGACAGGCTGGTAGTTCCCAGGGTCCCCCTTTCTACCCTTTTTAAAAATGGGTGCTATGTTTCCCTTCTTCCAGTCCCCAGGGACTTCATCTAACTGCCATGACTTTTCAAATATCATGGAGAGTGGCTTAGCAACTAGATCAGCCAGTTCCCTCGGGACTCTGAGATACGTCTTGTCAGGTCCCATATACTTCTGTATGTTCAGGTTCCTCAGGTGGTCATGAACCTGATCTTCTTCCCACTCTAAAAAATTCTGTGATTCCATGATTCCGTGATTCTCTTACGGTGGGAAGAACTTTGCTCCCCCAGTCCCCACCTTACAGTCCATCCACTCGAGAGGTGTGGGGAGAGAGGTTCCCAGTGAAGACTGAGGCAAAAACGTTGAGTACCTCAGCCACCTTCTTGTCTGTTGTTACCAGTTTGTTAGTCTTGCTCATCAGAGGGGATACGCTTTCTTTGACCTTCCTTTTCTGGCTGACATACCTGTAGAAGCCCTTCTTATTATTCTTTGTGTCCCTTGCCAAGGTCAGCTCCAGCTGTGCCTTGGCTTTCCTGACCTCATCCCTGCACAGCCAGGCAGCATCCCTCTACTCTTCCCAGGACACCTGTCCCTGTTTCCACTGCCTGTTCATTTCCTTCTTGCCCTTTAGTTTGACCCGCAGGTCTCGACTCAGCCGTGCTGTTCTCTTGCCTTCCTTTCCTGATTTTTTACACCTGGGGACTGAGAACTCATGGAAAGTGTCCTTAAAGATCT
>VYXH01000976.1:780448-806657 GCA_013397275.1 Burhinus bistriatus | reverse complement strand
CATTTCATGGTCACTCTGCCCACAACGACCTCCAATTTTACATCCCCTACAAGGCCTTCTCTGTTAACAAACAGTAGGTCCAGTAGGGCCCTTCCCCTAGTTGACTCCCTCAACAGCTTTGTTAGGAAGTTGTCTTCCACACACTCCAGGAATCTCCGGGACTGTTCCCTCTCTCCTGTGTTATATTTCCAGCAGACATCTGGGAAGTTGAAGTCCCCCACAAGAACAAGGGCGAGTGATCGCGAGACCTCTGCCAGCTGCTTATAGAATATTTCATCATTACTATGCACATTTTGCTAAAGGAGGCTGCAGGCAAGCTGTATCTGCTACAGGACCCTGAAACTCTTCTTCCTATACTGATTAGGATTTTGAAATATGCAGAACTGCCTCTCTTCTCCTCTAAGTCCAAGACTTCTTTTGCTTCTGCCATCGTCTCCTCCCTTTCTCTCCCCAACTCCTCTGTTTTGTGTTTTTTTTTTTTTTTATTGAGTAATTTTATTTAGAAGAGGCCTAGCTAAAAAGTAAAGTTACTGAACAAAATTGGTGCTGTTTTACCTCAAACCAGGACATCACTAAAGGCCCCCTCCATCACTCCATTCAACAGTATCACTTGCAGCATTTGTGGGATCCCACTACAATTTTACAATGGTACGCTTCACAGGATAGTCCCAAATCACCTTGTTAGCTAGTACTCCAAACACCTTGGAAATGTGGCCAATCCATCAGTCAGCAGAGCAGGGACTCAGGACCCAAAATGCCCTTGATAATATTTAACCATGAAAACCACTATAGATATAGCAGAATAGCATGTCAGGTGGGAGCTCAAGGGGTTAAAAGAAGAAAATCTCAGCTATTTAAATAGATCTCGCTATAAACTGCATGAACACCTTTTTTCTTTTTTTGACACTTGTCTTTTTAAAAAAATATATTTCTGTTTTGACATCCTAGTTCTGAGCATATTTCACTCCTGCCAACCCACTGTTTGTGTTTTGAATAACTGGGAACAGACGAAGCACTGGTCCAGAGACAAGAAATCCTCCAAACATCTGTCAACCACTTCAGCCCTGAGAGCTGAAAGCAAACTCCGCCAGTAGCTCTGCCCATCCTGCTGCACCCGGAGGCTGTGGGAGTTGTTAATATGCCTTCTCAGCCAGTCAGCCAGCGGAGGATGAGGGAAACAGCACAACTCAAAGCTGCAGTGGTATAGTGGTGGTCTGAGGCTCCCTGGGATGTGTGGACTGGGGCAGGCAGAAGGTTATGGATAATAAAAAGTCCTGATGGTCCTACAGCGGCACTGAAAAGCAGAGTTGAGCATCCCCTATCCCAGGTAGGGGGTGTGAAAGGAGGAAAGAAGGAAAATTCATCCTCATACAGAAAGCACACTTGTTATTTAGCTGTGATTTTCATGATACCAAAGGCTTTACATGCTGGCAATCTCCAGAGATACTCTACCATAGCCCTTTGAGGGTCTCGCTCCCTCCTAACCAACCCCTAAGCCCTCCTGAAATGAGAAAAGGCTAGAGAAAAATAGACTGGAGAGCTAATGAGGAAAGGGAAAGGGTCTAGGGTTGAAAAATGGATGGAGAAGGCCCATATGAATGATGGTGAGGAGAGCACCCTGGCATGTCCCATGCTGGTCTCCAGGGAGCTGGTGGACTCTGCCCAGTGGTGCTCTGCCTGGGTCACGGTGTGAAGAGGGAGTGAAAGCAGGGCTCAAGGTGCTTGGGTTCTCCCTCTCAGGCTGCCTCCTCCTGGGGCCATAGATGCCCAGTGCAGTCAGGGCCAGGAGGAGCTGGAGGTCCTGTGACTTGGTGAGCCCTAGGGCAGGCTCTTCCACAAGGAACGAGCTCCTGAGCTGAGGACCTGAATGCATGGGGACTCATGTTTAGGGAAATGATCATGGCACCACAACCTACTGTACATTCCCCATTTAAAACATTTTTGTAACAATCTCTGTAGCCTAAGATTCTCTACAGTCTTTGAGATTATACTCTGAAGACAAATCCCTGCTCCAGGGCTGACGGGGCAGATGTCCAGCCCTGGTGCACTCTCCTTGTTAGATGTGCAAAATCACCAGTGATGTCTGGAGCACCAAAAAGTGTGCTGCTCATAGATGCCAAGAAACAGTGCTCAGGGTCAACCTTTAGCTAGACAGGTCTAAAGCTTTGCCATACTCTTCTTTTAAATCAGCAATGCCCTATGCAGTGGCAAATCTGTTTAGCATTTAAAAGTCAGGAGTACCAGTTTAAGAATCACAGCTAAGCTCAGTTTTTCTGGTTGACCCCATGGGTCCCATCACTGCTTACCTCCTTTCCCCACATGCCAAGACTGCTTGGTGACATCAGCAGGGATCCATGTCCCTCTCCATCCCCATAGTCTTCCGCACACACACACTCACTCAGGCTTCAAAAATTCACCCTTAATTGTTAAAGTAACGTGTTATATCAGTAACCTTTTCTCATGTATACCTAATGCTGAGAAACGACATATAAAGACCAGGAGGTATATAGACATTCAGTGAAGGCACAGGTTTCTGCAGATGAGGTTAAAGACACTGTCATATGACTCCTGTGGCTGTGTCAGAGGGTTAGCGCGGCAGGCAGGAATCCTGACATGAACCATGAACCCATCAAATAGCATTTCTTACTGAAAGAGAGTGGACAGCAGTCCCTCCTTGCTCTTATGACAAAATGGGCTTTGCTTTCTATTCCGAGCATTGCATTTTGACATCCATTCTCCATCAGAAGTAAAGCCTCCAGAAGGTTTCCTGGCCTTTCAGGAGATGCTGAGCCTTTTAGTGTTGCCTGTGAATGTGACAGATACAGTCAATATAATCACAAAGCTATGATAAGAGAAAGAGAACCTTGAAAGACCGTTTAGAGTTACAGCCTTGAAAAAAATAGCATAAGCAGGATAGAGAATGTTTTCCTGAGCGGCAAAGCCATTCCCAAGTCCTTTAGCTGCATTTGCTTGCTTGTTTGTTCACAGGAACAGCTAAGGTGTCTCACTGAGCGAAACGCATCATGTCCCTGAAGATGGCGGCACTATCAGATTCCTGTTGCTGTCTCAAGAAGTGGGACAGCAGAGAGCAGCAGGAGACGCGGATAAAATAATGATGCTCAATATTTAAATTCACCAGCAAGCTGAAATTAACGAGTAGTGCTGCAACCACATTAGGCTTGGAAAGCAGAGACAGACTTCGACTTTTATCATCTGTAACTAACACTGTTTTATCTAGTCGCTTCTGCATCTTAGTTACGATAGAAACTTAAAAAAAAATCTGCACAGAAATGAAAGAAGGAAATGGTATTGCTATCTGCAAAACAGTTCAACTATTTTGGGAAATTAAAATAATATATTAAAATAACTTGAAAAGGAAGCAGCACAGCTTCATCAAGCAAAAGCCTAAACTTTAATAAAAGTAAACAGAATATTCTGCAGTGAAGTTAGACTAAGAAAAACATACACAATTGAAAACTAAAAAGAGATCCTGGGATTTAATGTCTATTTAAAAAAAGTAGTAATAGTTAGAAGGCTGTTTTGCTTGGTTTCTTAAACTAAATAAGCATATCTCAGTCTTTGTGAAAGAAAAAAAAAAAATTAAAACATAAGTGTTTCTTCGTTAAAATAATTCAATGATTAACAACAAATGGACGTACTTCTTCCAAAAATTGTATCTTGGGAAGTGATAATCCAGAGTATAAAGCCTCATGATAAGGAAGGAGCTGAATTCTACTCTTGGCTCTATCACAGACTCCTTGTGTGACCTTAAATAGGGCATATACTCTATGCCTCAGTTTCCTCAGCTGCACAGTAGAAAAGATAAAACTTTCATTCTGTTAAGTGGTCAGGCTTATGAATGCATATTTTAATGTTAAGCTCAGCACTTCCTGAACCCAAAGAGCTTCTGCTTTCCAAAGTGGAAGCTGCTGGCATGTGGGAAGAGTAGTACTGGGCTCTGAAAGACCAGTGTGAGCTCCCATTCAGTTTTCAAGCATCCTCTGCCCAGGTAACCAGGGTGCAAGCTACCTCTGGCTTGTATTTTGTGAACAGATTACTCATATTTTTCAAGTAATTCCCCCCCCACCCCAAAAAAAACCAGTAACTTTCCCTTATAGGAACCAGCTTGCCCAAACCACGACACAGATCTTTGGTCCTTTTCTGCTTTGGAGATTTAGCTTGCCATGTGTGGTGTGAATTAGATGCAGTTTGCTCCTCTTAATCACAGCTTTGAAAACGGTGGTTTGACTGCTGCAGCTTGTTGTGGAATCAAAATGTAGATCAGCCACGTGGCTTATCACCACTTGTAATGCTATCTCTTCAATGTGCTACAACCATCTATAACACCTACTGCTCACATCTGTCAAGGCTTTCATGTATCTATGAATATATGTATGCATACACAGACATATAAGCGTGTATGTCGACCATGATTCATATATTGCCTAAACTAGAATTCTTAATAGTGGTATTCAGCCAAGGGTGAATGGTTCACAGAGGTCCTTTAAAACACAGCTAAGTAGAACCTGTGACGAACCTCTCTATTCATGACTATCGAAAAAATCAGGACCCCCTTGGCTGCCAGGTGGTGACAAACCATCCACCCCAGAGCGCGGGTAGCAATGAAAGGCACAATGGGCACCCAGCCCTTGCAGAGCAGCTGCTCCCTGACACAGGTTACAACAAACATATTCTGTCCTAAATACTGCCAGGCAAATCTCGGCCTGAAAGAGAAACTCACGTATCTTTTCTGTTAAATACCTCCTCTATTTAAAGGGAAAACAAAAGGATGCAGGGAGCTGTTGAAAGTGGCGGTTGAGAATACAGATGAGTAACTCCAGTCATCCTTGCAGAGGTCATTATATGTGTGACGCTAGGCAGACATATACACGAGAGGAAGCTTAGTTGTCTTTTTTTTTTGAAACCTGAGAGATGTTCCGTTCCTAAATTCAATGCTTCTCTCAGGCACAGACCTCAATTTTGACCATAGGACAAATGGAGGCCAAAAAGGCTATCTGCAAATTATCTTCACTCTTTGCACTGAAAAGGAACCGACATTGAACTGGTGGTAGGCTCCTTGGATAGTGGTGATTAGGTCCCTGCAAAAGAAAGACAGCCTTGGCATGAAATCTTTAAGTCAGCAAAACCCATTGGCTTGAGCATGGGAAGCCATTTGATTCCTGGACCTCTGTCGCAAAAGAGACTGCCCGGCAATCATCAGCACTCCAGAAACTCTTGCTTGCTTTTACATCCCTTTGCATCTCGCTGGTCCTCACTGATGTTGCGCAGCAACTCATGTATGCAGGAATATCTATTATCCAAGTTCTTCTATTGTCACTGTTTTTTCTTGCCCGTGTTACTGCTTTGCTTTCACTAGCGGAGGTCTTCGAGACCTCGCAAAGGCTCCCTGCAGCATGCACCTGTCAGGTCTCTAGCCTGCCATTTTTTTGACATATTCTAAGAAAGACTTTACGAGGGCATTTGGATAAATATAATTCTTTCCTCACCTCTGGGAAAGTGGCAGTCTTCCTTGGGCCATCTGTGGGAAATGAAGGGTGCGTGGCATTTCAAACAGAAGAGAAGTCTACATGTAAAGAACAGCGCTCTGGGAAATGGGAATGCTGGAAACTATTCATCCAGTGGTACTAGAAGTGCATACGTTTATGCATATGATCAGTTTTTAGGAACATTAAATCATTCACCGTATTATTTTTCATGTGAAACTTCTCTGTTGCACATTATGCTCTATATTCCTGCAAGTACTTTATGATACCACAAGAATTACTTTAGGCAGACATTCAGCAGGAAAAGCAGAAAAAATACTATTGTTTCAGATCTCGATTATGCAGATTGCCTTCACTCATAAGGAAATTAACTCTATGCCACAGCTGTGGGGACTAAAATTGCAGAACAATCGATATTTTGAAAACTTTGAAAATCTGCCAAAGGAGAAAATTACATGATTGAACAACAGCTTTTATAGAATCAAAATAAAATAGTTCACTAATGAATTTGTTTAGTGTTTTGTTTAAAAATTTAATCAGTGAGTTTATTCTGAAATACCCAACAATTTGTCCAACCATGTATAGTTAGAAATTCTGGTTAAACAAAGAACAAATAAAAAAAAAAAAGTCATTGGTCATTTTCTAGGCCTAGAAACCTTTTACTGAATGTTTTAAAACGTTCCTTTAACTTTTCTCTGATCATTTTGAGTTCTGTAATACATCTGATCAGGGAAAAAAACCACAAGACCCACCCCATACAGTGTTTTAGCCCATACACAAGGAAGAAATGAGGAAGCCTTAGGAAAAAGTAGAATCAAAAGTGTAAAAAATGCTTTGAATATTTCTGAGGGATTTAGGATCCTTACAGATCCCATCTATTATAAAAATATCTGCTACTAATACTTCCATGACTGTGACTTGGTATGGTAAGAAATTTCTGTGCTTCAATACCTGAAAAGGATGGCAGCAAGATAGGACCACTGATAGTGAGCAGTTAGAGAAGAGCAGCCAGATGAAAAGTGGTCCATAAGCCCATCCCTAGATGCCCTGGGGACTAAGCAATTGCCAACAACCCAGAAGCTACAGAAATGTCGCTCAGTAAGAGTTTCAGTAAACTGGCTTCCAGATATCAAATCTGCTGATATGGGTATGATTCACATTCATTATACTTGAATTATTCTGAGCCCCTCCAAACTGCCACCTCGAATGTCACTTCCGTCAACTCAGTCACTCATTTTTAGCATTATTCCTTCACTTCCTCTGAACAGAACGACACAATGAAATAAATGTGCTGCATCCATCATATTCAGGTTACAAAAGTAACTGACGCCAGCAAGGCTAGTCATATAAATTCCCCACGAGATTGCTTTGGAAGAGACCTGTACTAAAGGATTCAATAGCTACATAATCACCTTATCCCAGCAAAGGGAAGAGAGAAGGAAATAATTGTATTATTTCTTTTTCCATCACCACTTCTCTCTTATTCGTGGAAGGAAGATAGGAAGTTCTAGCTGTTTATGAAAACATAGCAATTAAGAAAAAATAGTATCATATTTTATAAAACGGACCAGTTGTCAAGTCGTATCATTCAGTTATGCGTTATCGCAGCTACCGTTACCAGAAGCCAGCACTTTACAATCTAGGACAGCCATGCTTTCGTTGCTGCTTAATACTACAGATAGTGCCTCATACCATAAACCTACTCTTCATTATAGGGAACAACTGACAGCTTCTTCCCCTAAGGAGGCCAAGATTACTTAAATCTAAAACGCCATACCCTGTCAACATAGGTGTACAAGAGAGAAGCTCGCTTACCGACAGGCTTGGCAATACAGAGAAAGAGCCACTGTCCAAAGCTGACAATCAGAAAAAAACCCAATTACTACCAACTAAAATGGTTTCATGCTCAGCTGATACAAAGTTAGTAATTCTCCATTTGTTTAATTGGGGCTATGCTATTTAAGACCTTCAGAAGATAAATTGCCTCATGCATAGCTTGCAGACCGTTTAGCACGTGGGCTCTATAGCCCCAGAAAAACATTTGTAGGACACTCTTGCTGTGTTGTTGCCAGTCTCCCCTCTCATAGAGCCGTGATTGAAATACAGTGCGTGGCACAGTGATGAAGGGATGCAAGAGGTCCAATGTACAGCAAGCACCTAAAATGACTGACTTTGGTTGTACAAAGGTTTCACCTAGACCACTGAACTCAGCCTAATTATGGGCATTTATTCTTCGTGCTAACAGATTCCCTCTCAAGTGCTGATGTCAAACACATCATTTATAAGGCAGAATTTGCTGAAAGAGAGGCAGGTTTATTATATAATGCCACAGTGTATGAAGAAGAAGTGAGGCTGGAGCTGGAAATTCCTGCAGTATGGTACGCTGCGTTTTCTCCTGATTCAAGCTCTACTTGCCCTTTTTTTTTTTTTTTAACCCCTCTTTTTTCCCCCTCACTCATGAGAATGTCATAAGTTTACAAAACACCTGTTTAGTTACCCACACTTTGTCCATTTTAAGTCAGAACAGGAAAACATTTGCTGACCCAGACGTACGTATAAATTACATCATTACCTAATGAACTGTTGCAGAACTCATTTGAATGTAGCTGATTTTGTGAGGAGTGTGAATCTTCCAGTGATTTAGACAGGAGTAGTTCAGGGTAGACAATATTAATTTAGGGATGAGTCATTATGTTCAGTACCAGTCTGGGGCCTAATGATTTGATACAAATTAATTTAAATCACTGGGGAGAAAAAAAAAAAAATACTAAAATTACACATACGGCAGAATATCAAAACAATCTTTTCCAAGATCGAAAGCACTTAGGGGCTTGTAAAAGCTAGACTGAAATTTTCTTTTTCACATTGCATCATAGGTGCACAATCTCGCTCAAGTGCAATGGTGCAGATTGCACCGGTTAGATTCACTGCAGCCCCATAGTCCCTCTGAGGCAGAGTGGTCTGGGGTTCAGAAAGCTTTTATGCCAAATGGAGAATGGTTTCTGTCACTCCCTGATACAGGTGATATTTCAGACTAGACAAAAAGGGAAAAAGGACTGGCAGAGAGATCCAAATTCTAGCTGATCCCTGATGCTAGAGAAGGCAAATTGGGGGGGAATAAAACAGAGATCAGAATTATGTTTTTCTCTTCTTAGGCTAACCTGATGGAGAGCTTCTTTTAACACTTCACTGTGGAGACAGGATAGCCTTGGGTTGCCTCCACATACATCAGGCCAAAGAGACCCAAAGCCTCTGGGACCTGCTACTCAGATATATTTGCTCCCTTTATGCATTGTGGAGAACTCATGAGGAAGTCTGCAAGTGAGATAAACCTTTCCCTGCTAGCAAGCTGAACCAAAGTCAGCAGATTATTTATTTGCAGAGGTGGCCCTGTGTTAGGTAAACAGAAACAAATTGCTGTTTAATACTTCTTTGTAATGTTTTATTCACTGCCTCTCCTTTCACGCCTACTGTGGGGGCAAAGTCACACATGTATTTGGGTCCAGCAAAACTGGGAGGAGAGCAGGATCAAAGCAGTGTATTGGATTTATACAGCATTCTGGGCAAGGGTCAGTTTAACCCTTGTGAAACAACTACCATGAGCCATGCCACGCAGTACTCGCCTATAGTATACGTTCAGTAGCTGGGGCTTTTTTTGTTGTTTGTTCCATGTAGCACTCGTGCCTGGCTGTCAGTATGATACTTCTTTCAGCAGGGTTGTTGTAGGGAAGGGGAATATGAAGCAAGGGGAAAAAAACACCCACAAAGTTGTTGAGGTTAGAGCAGAGATACCTTCACAAATCTACCTTCAACAGAAGCTGCTTGTCTCATAGATGCTTTGATCCTAAGCTGCTGAAGGATACTTTATTCTCCTCTCATTCAGAATACCTTGAGGGAGGATTACTTCTCTGTTTACCTTTTAAAAGATCATTGATAATAATTCAGATGGAGGTGCAACGGGGAAATTCTTTATGCTTCTGCTTTTGCAAATTATAAAGAAGCCTTTTAATTAGGAGCTTGCTCACTTGCATTTTAAGTACAGGATTAAAGCCATACCAACTCAGTGAACTGGTGCCTTTTTGCACACTAAGCCACGTGGCCTGCCACACTCCTGAATTCTTGAGTGACTGGTGACCTGATGATAAAGGTGACACAGCCTTTGTTCCCCATGCCACACCAACCTGGACTCAGATCCCAAAATAACAAGATTAGGGGACTAAAATGAGCTGTAGCTATACAAACTGGACTGCAGAAAGCAATACAGGGTCGTGATCAGCAGATTTGGTTTTGTTGCTGATTCTGTCAACAGGTTGGGGAGGGGGAAAATGACTGTAACTCAGTCACTTTTTCTGCATCTCAGTTTCCCTCTTTGTAAACTGGAACTCATGTCATTAATCTCCTTTACACAGTACTGACAAGAAGTGCCATGTAAAGCTTTTTCTGACTATGTGTAAATAAGAGACAGAATTTAAGATTAGCCCACATTCAGGGTGACTTGTGACCAAAGGCAGTGTTTTAACAAATGTCTCCAGAGATAAACATCCACAAAAGAAATTTGCGGTAACGTATAGTCCTCTACAAAAAGCTGACTTTGAAATGCTTGCTTACACGTCACTGACTGCATTGGCTCCTTCACTTGCTAAAAATGAAATTTCCCACTAGCTCCAATGGATGATTTTCAACTCTTCAGGTTCCTCCTTTGCTGCAACCCGCTCAGCGCATCCAGCCTTAGCTTGCGCAACATACAAACTGTTTGCATGCTTCACTGTATTCACTGAGGCTTCACGGCTCCAATTGCAGCTCTTACACAATTTCCCAAGAAGAGATGAATGACTTGAGCCTCAAACTCAGGGTCTGTCCACCTCCACACAAAAATGCTACCGCACAAACACTGTCAGTGGCTGCGTGATCCATGGCGGTTAGTCCAAGGGATTTCATAACCATCTGACTTTTGTTTTCAGCAGCCTATATCCAATTCATGAGAAGCTGGTAAATGTCAGCTCTACAAACAGGACAAAAAATGATTCAGTCCTCTCTATATAATCTGTCTAATAAATTCAATAGGTGTCACTTTTGTGGAAGGGTCTATACACCTCAGCAGTAATTTGTCACCAAGGAACAGTTTCAGGGCGTTTCACAGTTATGTGTCAGTGTTTATTTCAGGCCTTATCTTCAATGAACATTTCTTGCTAAGAGAAATTAATTCCTTGCATCTGTCACTATAGGAACAAAGCAAATGCACTTTACATAGAAGGCCCATTATTCAGTACATTAGGCACTGATATGACAGTTCTCCTTGTCCCACAGTTGCACACAACAATAAGTAACCTCACTCATCACTAAGATTTTCAAAATTAAATATTATGGGGGTAGGTATTTTCTTTTTTTTTTTTTTATTTTTATTTTTATTGTTGGTAGTACGTTCAAATATTTTAACCTTGATGAAAAAAACCCAACCCCAAAACAAAAAAAATCCCACCCCTCCAGTAAATGCTGAGTCATCATTTCAATTCAGCATGACAAATTTAGGCAATTTGAAAAGCAATGGTAAAACAAAAGAAGAAAATAATAGAGGGTTTATTAAGGGGACAAGACTTTTATGCTACACCAAAGTATACTAGAAATGATTTGAAATGAGCAGGTGTGTCTGCAGCATGACTTCTGCTCAACTCTGACCTTTCAATCCTAGCTTGCCCTCAAATATAATGGCCTAAATAAATTCCAAATCAAGACAAGTTCTCATGGACAACTTTCTAAAGGAAATAATTAGATATTAAAAATTCAGTTATAATACCTCAGGATATAATTCAAAACAGGGGAAAGAAAGGAAATGCTACAAATGCCAGGAGAGAAAAGCAGGCAATGACTTGCTCATCTGATGTCTGCTGCAACAAGGAAGAACCGGGGAGATTCACATACATGAGCTTTTCAATCAACTGGAGAAAAATGAAAAATGGGGAAGGAAAAAAAAAAAAAAAATATTCTTTATGATCCGAGTTACTGGTTTCCTGAAACATGGCCATACTGTACAAACTGCTCAGTGATGAAATTAAACAAGCACAATAGCTATGTTACACACTGAATATTTGGAAAAAATATGTGTGCACAGAACAGTCACTGAAATGAGAGGCAGTTCATTGTAGCTGCATGTTGCATTCATTTTTCTTAGCGATGCCAGCAAACATATTAATTCTGAAAACCTGATTGCTAATCATTTTAAGCAAACACTGGAGAAAACTCAATTGGGATTTAAGCAGGCACCACAGGAAGCTCATTCTGGGACAAGCTCGCAGGCAGTCAGAGTTATTTTCATCCAATTTGAGACAGAAGAAGCATCATGTGACACGCAGGTCCAGTTGGACCTCACCAACATAATATAAATTGCAGATCATCACAGTGTGAGAGACCTCTTGTAATAGAGACACCAGCTGCAAGTGCTAGAAATATGATGCAGAACAAGTTATTCTGCATGCCTCAGAGTTAACGATGTCCATTTTCTTCAGGGTTTGTGCCATACATTTGCATGTACTGCTGCCAAACTTCTCTTAACAGTTGTAACTTGCCTTCAGTGTCTCCTGCTCCCAGGCTATGCTGCCGTTCCTCCTTCCCCTCCTCCATGTCCTCCAATCCCTCTGTTGTTCCCCAGATCTCTCCTACATCCCTCAACTACCTATTACACTTCAATGTATCATGTTATGACCAGATTTGGACTTTGCTTGTGGGTGGCAGGCATAACAGTTTGGGGTTTTTTTTTCCCCTTTATTAGGCAGTAAGAAGACCTTTTCTCCTCCCTTGCCATCAAGTTTCATTCAATACAGAAGAATCTAAATTTTTGAGACATCTGTGCCTTTAATAAAGTTAGGGAAAATTAGCAAACAGTTTCAGGAAAAGCCCAATGGTGCTATTCTAAAACCAGGCTAAAATGAGCTAGAAAACCATCAGTGAGCTATGGCCATTTCTAGCTTAATTCTTGGGTCAAAACAGGAAGTTATAGTCAGTGAAAATTAATCTTGTATCATTAATTTCATCTCCGTATTTGCAACCAACCTGGACTTTGCAATATATAGCTTAAACTGTTCCCCAGTTGTCATGAATTAAACCAGCTAGTTTTTCCTCTCATACAAGCTCTTGGAAGAGCCGCAAAGTCATTCTGCCTCTTCTGCTCTTGACAACCACTTTATGGCAGCCTGGGATGAATACAGGTACCCTGTGCACCGCAGCCCCAACCAGCTGTGCCCCAAGGCCACTAGCCTTCACCTCAAGTGTACATGCAACACAGTCTTCAAATACCTCCATTTACACGCTTTAACCCAAAGAAATAGTGTAAAGCAGCTGTAATCGTCTAAGGAAAAAAAAAAAAAAAAAAAAAGCCTGAGAAGTGTTGAGTTTTGATCAGTAATATTCTACTCATCTAGTTGAAATCTAATAAACATAACTGTCTATTAGCTATGATTGCGCTTTTTTTGTCACATTTTTCAAGAATATATCTCTGCTCTGAATTAGCAAAGGCCACTGAATTGTTTTCTTAATGACTAGCATATAATCCCTGAAGCACTGTACAGCTGTTTTTCTCCCTCTTATTTAAATTTCTAAAAAATATTTGAACCACCAAATGAAGGAGGAATTGCTCTAGTTTGCTGAGTTTCCACTGGTTTTTAGCAGCCTCCATTTCTTTAGCTAGCTCCTGAGTCATTCCAGAAATATCCTAGCAGTTCCTATGTCAGGGGTCCTTTGGACCAGAAGATCACAGTTGCAAAATAAGATGTTTTTCTACTTCCAGATGAGATTCATCCACTCCAGGTTAAGGAACTGCTGTTATTTCCCCTTTGCCTTTATCCTTTCTCACACATTCATATGCATTTCTCAGTCCCCTGCCTCTCCAGTCCCATTACTCCATGAGCTCTTCAGCACAGCCTGCCTCTCCTCTTGGGCACGAGCCTCTTGCCTGATGCACTGAGGAACCAACTCGGCTGGCATCTCGAGGTGTTATTGCCACGTCCTCCACCCAAATGTCCATGGATGCAGAAGTGCAACCAGTCTTAGTTAGAGGAGAGCTTCTGAAGAGCACAGAGAATATGGTGGCATTTTAGCTACCTGGAAACCAACATATTCCAGCTACTTGGAAAACAACTTGGCCTTCCAGTAACTAAAGGGGGCCTTACAGGAAAGATGGGGACTCTTCATCAGGGAGTGTAGTGATAGGATGAGGGGTAACAGTTTTAAACTGAAAGAGGGTAGATTTAGATTAGATATTAGGAATAAATCCTTTACTCTGGGGGTGGTGAGACACTGGAACAGGTTGCTCAGAGAAGTTGTGGATGCCTCATCCCTGGAAGTGTTCTAGGCCAGTTTGGATGGGGCTTTGAGTAACCTGGTCTAGTGAGAGGTGTCCCTGCCCAGGGCAGAGGGGTTGGAACTAGATGATCTTTAAGGTCCCTTCCAACTCTAACCATTCTATGACATTTTTAGCTTAACTGGATTTTATTTTTTAAATGAATATACTATTTTCCAAGTGTCTGAAAGAAAAATACTATTTTCCAAGCCAGTCAGACTATTTCTATTCATCACTTTAATTCATGTTTTCTTTTCTGAGTTAATATTTTGCCATTCTTAAATGTTCTAAACTTTAAAATTCATTTGTCCCCCTCTCCAACGGCTGCCAAATGAGATTTCTAGTATCTTAAAAATCCAGAAACAGGCTGGTGGTTCAACAATATTTTACCATGTATTGTTTCAATCTGATTCTTTAGTATCCCTGGAATAATGACAATGGATTTATACATATAATGATCATTTTATATTTATCTCCTTAAACTTTGTTTTTTCATAATCGCCTTACTGTTCAACAGTCACTGTCAAGCCATTATCCAGTCACAGGTTCATAACACATAATTTGATTAAAAGTATTACAAAAATATTGAAAGGGGTTTTTTTCCATCATGCTTTACCAGAACAATGAAGAGATGCCATGCACAACAATTCCCTCCTCCAGAACAATTCAAACAGAAACGTTCTTTGTTTGCAAAGCTTCTTTGTCCTGTGATGCTTAATTAAGGATATAATGGAGAATATTATAGTCATTTTAGAGTAGTTTGGAAGTAATGATGCCTGAGGCAAAGCATGGAGTTCTATTTAACGCAATGTACAAGTGTTGGCAATGGCCTTTACAAATGGACCCTATTGCTAACACAATTTTCAGAAATAATTTGCAGTTCCCTTTATTCCTTTCCCTAATAAATGTACTTTTTAATTTCTTGGGTGCTATGCCTCTCAGCAGCATAAAGTTGCATTTTGTAAAAGCTTATCTTTCTCCCTTATTAAACAGCATGCCTTGAAATAATTTTATGTCGGTATAAAGCTTTCTTCCCAGAGGTATATAACTGCTATTGCAGGTTGTATGCCGCATCTATCAAGTTAGTCATGTGGATCGCAGAAGTGTGATAACCAGTTATTCCAAATCAAGAAGATCTGGAGGTGAATTTCATCCAGGAATCAACCAGCTAATTTCCGTAAAGACTCACTGCAGTTTTATGGATTTTCCAAGAGAAAGAGCTCTCAGCACCTCAGTCTGGTGTTGAGGAAGACCAGGGTGGGGTTTGTTACTCAGCCACAAGGCAGAACTGTGATACGCAGAAACTGAAATAAGGATACGGCCACTATCAAGTTGCAGCCCCTGGCTAGCATCAGCATGGTTTGCAGGTCCTGGCAACAAGTTTGCACATGAGTGTTTTGTCCAAGCTTGTTCTTCTTCCCCCCACGCCTCAGGCTCTACCAAGGCTAAAAGGGGAATTAGTTTTGATATGCACAGCCTTACTACATAGGTTTCCAACATATATTTTCCATTTAAAGCATACTTTCATAAAGAATACTTGGAATGTAGTAAAAAAAAAAAAAAGTGTTTTAATGAGTATTCTACAGAGAAATTATACACCACAGGTTGACATGGGGGAAGCTTAGGTACTTCTAATGGAGATTTTAAGTTTGTCTCAAACTCAATTTTATTAATGTTTTTAGCAATGTAAAGAATCAGAATAAAAACCTTAAAGTCTCAATTACAGCACCTTAAACATACAGGTCTGCTGCCACAGGAGAAGCAGCCCTGGCCTGAGATGAGCCAGGCTACACCCTCAAGCAATGAAAGATTGTCCACACTCCAAAATGTTTGCCTAAATCCAAATGAGATCTCTCCGGTACAGTTCATGTTTCATACCCATTTAGCTTCTGTATCGAAACTGGTAAATTTTGATGCATAAATCTCTGCAGCGTGAGCTGAATTTTGGCCTTTAACCTCCCATTCCCCAAGGCAAGGCTGCCAGGCACAGGGCAGCTAGTTTCACTCCCTTCTGACTAAAGGCAGGTCACAGCTGCAAGTTTTCCACTCCGAGAGTTAGTACCTCTTGAAATCTTTTGTTAGGGAAACAGTACAAAACCAATGGGCCCATTTGAACCCTTACACTTATGCCAAGGTAGAAAGTTTCTCCAAATGGGACACAACGTTAAAAGATATTAGTAAGTCAATGAAATCAGCAGGAAACCCTCCAGAGGAGGGGTTTTTGTTTTCAGGTGAATCCTTAAAATAAAAAAAAAAGACCCCAAATTTGAGTGCTGTGCAAATGCCAAAATGTAAAATTTAGCTGGCAATCCCAAACACAAATGTCTAGATAAAAATCTCCCAACCATCTGGAGATGCCAATTTGAGGCAAACTTGTGCCTAGCACAGTTAAGGCTCAAGGTGCACAATGCAAAGGGAACAAATGTGATCACAAGTCTGGCTGCTATACATTTTTCTATCTCCCCTTATTGATCAGCTTTGAAGTGCTCCACCTCAAAGCAGGGCCATAGTTTTGGGTTTGTTTATTTGTTTGGTGGTTTTGGTTGGGTTGGTTTTTTGGTGGTTTTGTTTTGTTTTGTTTGGGTGTTTTGGGTTTTTTGTTTGTTTTTGGTGTTGCGGGTTTTGGGGGTGGGGTTTTTTTTTTGTTTTGTTTGGGTTTTGTTTTTTTTTCTTTTTGACAGGCCTATTGCTTCTTAGGCTAAAGAAATCAAATAAAATTATTTTTGGAGCCATGCACTCCAGGGCACTTCACATTAAACGGTAGACACTACAGGCAACTAGATAGCACTAATAGCACCTGCGGCAATTTCCTTTCCTATGTTTCTTCTCAGTTGCCAGCTGGAGTCTGGGCTAAAAATAGCCTTGCCATGACAGAATAATGAATCCCAGTGATAAGTGTATTTCGCAGCAACGCAATGAGGTCATTATCTATGCGTTAATGGATGAATGGGGTGGTAAAGGGAGGGAAACTGTTATGGGGTGGTACAATAAAAATGCAGAATGAATGAGAGAAATGTGAACAAATGTTATTCAAAAGGGTCTGAAAAATCATAGCCTGCTTTCCTGTTTATGTTAGTGTAGGAATAATTTACATAACATTAAAAATTGAAAATACTCATAAGAAATTCTTAGCTGGCAATTCATCTGCATGAGCAATTACTGCTTTCTTGGCTCTGTGAAATTATTCTGTTTTATCTATAGGATATTTCAATAATTGTACCATATATCTGATAGTTAGAGAACCACTAACAGTAAAGGAAGCACATTCCAAAGCTAATCTAGAAAAAAAAACAAAACCAACCCCTGCCCCCAACAACAACAATTTAAAAAAAAAAATCTGAAACAAAAAACCCACACTAAACAAAAATCTCTAGAAGTCACCCAAATCCAAGAGTTCTAAACTATTTGTTGCCCAAAGTACTTCTCCCCTTCAAAAGTTCAAATAAATAAAGAAGACTATAACTGCATTCTCATTACCATGATCTGAGTGGAAACAGTAAATCTGTACCTAGACCATTTGATTTAGAGAGGGGATAAATTTAAGACTACTCATTAAAAAAAACAACCAACCAAACAAAAACCCACAAACAAACAAAATGTTATTGCTGCTGTAATACCTAATATCACTACACCCAAAAGAAATCAGTCTTTTTACCTCCTAGCCTGTTGATTATCATCATTTGACATAATTTGCCTACTGGCAGTTTAGCATTTCCCCTATTTAGGGAGCAGCTGATCATATCTTTCTTCATTGCCTTTAAACACAGAACTAAGTCTGAGACAGCACGTTTTAGTACTCATATTTAAAGCTAACCCTCATTTCTCTTTATTGAGGAAAGAGCAGAGAGGTTTCCACTTGGGGAAAACATCCTCTTTCCACCTTGAAGATACTTTGCATGACGGTGCCTGAGTGAGGTAGGATGCCATGGAGATAAAGAATATATGGCAAAGACCAAGAAAGCTGATGAGAGTAGTTAATGAATGATATAGTTCGCCCAGCAGATATAGGAGGTGAACTTGCACTAGAACACTTTCAGGGAGCCCTTGACCCAGGAAAGCATGGAGCTGGCTAGGTTTGAATTGAGCCGCCTGCTTGGGCCCAGCGGTGAAGCTTAATTGCTTATTGCACGACACCATCAGAATGCAGATTTGCTTGGGTAGAGCATTTAATACAACACGACTTTATGTCCAGGACTCCCATGCATTGGCAGAGAAAAGCACAGCAATTAGGTCTTGCACAGAAGCACAATATATAAAAAGCAGGAGAAAAACTTTTGAGGCAGACCAATTATCAGTAACGGACAACGTAATGACAATGCTTCAGACTAAAGAACAGAGACAGCCCCTGATCCTGCAAGCATTTATTGTCTTGCACTTCCCTACCATGAGTAATCTCTCTGGGATTCAATGAGACTTTGCATAATAGTAAAATTAAACCATGTATCATCATTTCGAAGGCACAGTTCTGAAACAAATACCATCTACAGTTTCCACTCTATTTGCTGAGCAGAGGAGAGAAAAGAAGAAAAAAAAAAAAAAGAAAACTTCTCTGACAAAGGTCTTGCTTTTCTCTCCATCTGAGGAGGAAGAGAAGACATTATCACCAGATCAACTGCACAAATATTAGCAGTCTAGTGATCAGGATATTTTCAAGTTGAATAGGTTGGCATAGATTGACCTAATAGATCTGGCAGGCCTGGACTCATCCCATTTTTGTCTCAGTTCCCTTTCTTTGTCTGGAAAGAGGCCAGGACAATGAGCCTCCTTACATGAGTCCTGAAGTTAAACACCTAAAGCTAACCTGAATCCAGGTATTTGTGTACACACGACAGCTACCTGCAGCTTCTAGAGTCTGGTTTCCAGTGCAACTATTTAAGTCTGTGCATTCACATCACATCCCCCCCAAATCTGGATTTTTGAGCAAATTCCTACTGCAGAATTTTTCAAGCAAGGAGTTTGCCCCGAGTGAATACAGAGAGCAGGCTGAATATAATCCTTCTATCCACGCACACTATACATCTGCTGGAGCTTCAGATGATACGACACTTGGGCTCAGCTGGGAAGGCTGTGTCTTGACCTGAGGTCTTGGCAATTCTATCTACAGTAGTCTATGATCCAGCCAGCTTCTCAGAGATGAGAAGACCCATAGCGACAGCTACAGAGAGGGCCACATGTTCTGCCCCTCTGAACCGTGATTCAGTTCACTACACCAGAATAAACCCCTGGCAAAGATTGGTTTGGTCTGCAACACCAGACTGAATTGCAGTAGCTGAGGTGCAGTTTGTTCCCCTCTGCTGGCTTGACACAGGGTGCTCTCACTGAAAGGCCAGACAGAAAAGAAGTGGCAATATCTCACATGACTGCAGCTGTTTTCTTGCGTGCACATTAGGTAGAGAGACCTGACAGAAGAGATGCATCGTTTGATGGTGAAAACACAAAGGTAACAGAGTTTCTTAGATGGTGGCATTGCATGAGTCCAGCTAAAGGAAACCTGAGAGGCTATGCAACTAGAGAGGCATGCAGCTGTGAAGAATCGGACTAAAATGAAGATTCATCATGTTACCTATTATCTTTTGTTTCCAACCTTGAAGGCCTGGCCTTGAATTTTGCTGTAAACTGTGACTTCAACCTTCAGCAAGTATAGGTTTTGTCTCTGATGAGTCTGGCAAACTTTGGATGTGAGATTTTGATAGATACAGTGAATATGAAAAGGGTTGCACAGGCAATGCCTCTCATAGCTCAACATTATAAAAGATGCCCAAGAAGGGAAGTTAGGTATGAAGCAGATTGAAAACAGAGGTTAATGTTCTTAAATTCTGCATGTAGAACCTATTGCGGTAGATCCACGGCCACACTTTTCTCTCCAGTCTTCCCAGCCTTCCTGGGTCAGCCAAAATTTTAATGCTGCTTTTTCATCTGTGATCTTGGGTTTTCCTCTACGACTGTTTTTTTTCCCTCCTGCAGTCTTGGGTTACTGCAAATAGTAACCCTCCATGGTGAGGATGGAAGCACCGATGTTGAACAGGAACAATTACTAAAGCTTAATGGCTAAAGAATCTCACCTTATATGTAGGGCTTGTTTTAAATAGTTAACACAGTTGTAACAGATGATCTACACACACATTACAGTCACAATATTAGGAGGGACAGGAGATCATTGGTGCATATTGTGAATAGACATTTATAAGTCATGCTATAAACAAGACCTGAGATGCAAACCTCTAACAGCAACAATTGATTGTTTTCATGCATCTAAACATGAATTAATAATTTATTAACTCCTTTCAAATATTTGTTTAGCACAAAGAAGCATCTCCAAACCAGTACTGATTATTACATTTTTAAACAGGGTATTGGAATACAAATTAAAAGAATTTGCCAGATAGCCAAATAAAACCCCCAAGGATATTAACACTCCACTGTTCTTGCTTCTTCAAAGATTTGCAGAAAAACTCCACCCAGATTTAATTTTCATATATTCTATATAAATGGTGTAAGTAACAATGAAGCAGTTTTGAACTGGAGTATAGCTCCTGGAAAGAAAGCAAAAGTTTTGAATTTGTAAGAGCCGGGAAATGGTTAAGTAGAAATTTACTGAAACACAGTTGAATTGATGCTGTGCACAATGCAGCATGAAATAAGGGACAGCAAGGAAGGAAGCATATTAAGGAATTAAGAGTTTCCATTACAGGTTGATATTCGTCCATATCAAGTATTTCTCCTCCTTCAGAAATTTTGCTTTCAAGCATATTCACACTGCTTGGTATGAAAAAAACCCCCAGCAAACCTACTCAAAAAAGACTTCACTTAATATCTTCTCTCTCCTCATAGATGTCTGATGCAACACTGGATATGATCAAGTTACATATGTCTAGTGTAGCAAACATATTACATATAGAAATATCATCACTCCCAAGTACCAGAGACATAGGGTCATGCATTAGCATTATTAAATGGAAACAAAGTTTTAATACTTCATTTCCTAACACTACTGCAGAATCCAGCTGCCACTTTCCCAACTGTTTCCTACTGACACTATATCCATGTATACCTGCTACCCTCTGTTCTACCCATGTTTAATACAATTTCAGGGCTGGCTCTTGACAAAGACACAACCCAGGCCATCTCTCCACCATCTCATATAATAAATGAAGGCTTCTTTTTCTTAGTTTCTCCCGCAACAACATGGGAAGAGAAAGAAGCAAGAATACTCCCTGCACTGGGGTAGGCAGAGTTAATTATGGGCTACTACACCTGCCGAGACAAAGTAAGCACATACCAGAGAGAACCCACATAAGCTGCATAACTGGGATAAATGCAGCACATCTAAAAGCTATTTGTAAATGGAGCCAAATCTGAACATCAATTCAGCAGCATGCAATATCGCTTTCAATTTAAGGATTGCATCCCTATTGATGAAATTTTCTAATTCAAGCTACTTGATTAAAATTCTGTGACTAATACATGCTTTAGATTAACAGCTCAGCTTCATGCAAGGTATCCTCCAATACAGATTCAGATAGATTTATCCCATATTGCATTACAGATGTTGTAGCCGGACACTATCAATAGTTCTCATTTTGAGCTTGTGCATCAGTCAAGCTCTTATTAAAAGGTGAGACTGTTTGGGGGAATTTTTCTTCAGTGACAACAAAACAGTGCACTTTCAAGTTCTCTAAATAGGTTTATTTGTCCAGTTAAGCTGCCTGGCTTTATTGCTTCAGAAATGTAGTATTTTCCAGTGTCTCTACCTGAGATGCCCCATACCCCACCTTCTCCCATGCATACTGAGGCTGGCATACAGACCAACTCAAAAATGTCAGAAAAGCAAGTCAAAGTGAACAGACCTCACATCACAGCCTTAGATATTGCCCATATCAAAAAGGTGAGCCTGTTCACATGCAATTATTAACGTGGCATACCCTTCCCTGCAATACCAAATCCTAATGGCTATATAAAAGTACAGGTAAAAGACAGTCATAAAAACATAGCAGAAGCAGCATACTCAGATTTTACCATAAGGGTAGATAGAAGAGAGGAAAATCTATGTAAGCGGATTCATTCCCTGTGTGTTGCATCCACACACCATTTTTTGTTCCCTCTTAAACTGGCATAAGCCATAGGAATTAAAGCAACCCTGAAAACTGATGAATTTCTAGCATGCAGCCTTTCGTAGAAGACACAAAGCAATCCTGCATCACTGTCATCCTCTCATCCTAGCTGAAACTAGATATGTTGCCACTTACTGAAAAAGAGTCAACGTAGAGGGGCATTTTTCCCCACAGTCACTGTAGTTAGTGACATAAACGTCACAAAAGTTTATCCAGTTGTGACAACTGCTCCAACATTCCTTTCAATACCACGAAGACAAAATGCTTTGAACCAAGAGCCTCAGACCTGGTCTGGAGATAGTGCCACCCAGCCCTCGTAAACCACGTCAGACAGGCTCAAAATAAGCCTGACTAAACTTTTGTCTAACATAGCTGAAGCTCAGGGTCAGCTACTGCAACCCCCCCCCAGCCAGCAGACATGCTGTTTGTTATCTGCTTCTTGGCTGCTTGGGTAAATATTACTGTGCCAGAAAAATACGTAGCACATGGAAGAAGCTTTTGTTCTATGCTTGTAAGATTTAATTTATTTTTTTAAAGACAGAGAGAGGGAGAAAGAGAGTGTCAGCTGAGTGTCAGCATCAGCTGAGCATTATGAATCCCCATCCGCTGTCATTTTTGAGAATATCTGATTAAAATCAAGAAGTCTATAATAGCAGCCATTACTTGGAAATTAGGGGTATTGTTAATTCTTTTCAACGTGTATCAGCTCCCTTCTAATTGGATCTATATTCATTACTGAAACTGAAATTAAAGAACAACTATGAAAGGCTTTTGATGTCAGCTGTATATATCATGCCTTGAATTAAGTTACAAAAATGGTTAATGCATTATATGAATCTTTAAGTACCTATTTCATTCCATTTAGTTGCACATGTCCTGAGTACCAGAGTGCTCACTGAGGTGCTGCACTAATGCAGCAAACTTTTCGGATGGGTAAAGGAGCTCTTTCCATTTGAATTACTGAAAAAAACACATAGATCACGGCACCAAACCTCCCTGCAATCTGTTGCTTTAGAATTGATTTGTCTACCAGGTGCAGGAGCTGCTCAGTGAACAAGGTGCAGGACAGGGAAGAAATAGACCCTTTGAGTTATTGCCCATTAGAAATGCCACAAGAATACGAAGTAAAAGCTGGCTGAACTTGGATGACTGTATTATGCCCCGATCTCTGCAAACATTTCCTCCCCCCTNTTTTTTTTTTTTTTTGTAGTGGGTCAAAAGGAAGAAGAAATAAGTGTATCGTACGAGCCTCTCAAACTGCTAAAATTTTTTTCTCCCACTTTTTGCCATAGAGCAGTAGTATATGACCATTTATTCTTATGCTTCAAAACCTAAGCCTCATAGCATCCTTCCTGCTTGTCCAGTGGGGCACAAAACCAGGTGGGAAGATGGCCAAGTAGTTTCCCTTACTGCAACTAATTCAGACTGGAGAGGCACAGGAGGGAAGAAAAGGTTGCTCTGATACTTTGGTTTGCTTCCTTTTGAATACAGTCCCGTTCTCCAGATACCAACAATGAACAGTCCAACTAACTGGACAACAGAGGTGAGCTCTGCTTGCCTCATGAAGCTGGATAACATAAGGAAAGGGAAGACAACACAGCAGCTGTTACAGGAGGCAACTTTGCTGCACTCTGAGGTATAACGGAGCAATTTCAACAAGAGCTGGCAGGAAAACAGGGGGTGCAGTCCAGAAACCTGCCTCTGGCTGTGTGTTATAAACCAGTATTTCCCAGCAGAGAGAGACCAGAGATCTCTTACTTGAATACTACTTCTTCTTCAGGCCAAGGGTCTTTATCTAGTGCTTACAGGCCCCTGACAGGGGCACTTAAGGCTTTAATAAGGGTATCAAAGCATGTTGATGCATGTTACACTTTCATTTCTGTATGTGAAATTACTAGAGAAGGCTATCCCTCTGTTAAGGACTTTTAAGGTCCACAATCAAAAAAATATCTGTTTTGTTCAGATGCTTTCTCAGAAAAGCCCGGAGCAGACCAGCCTTCACTGGACTTTCAAGCAACTTTAAAATAGTGACATACTTCTTATGAAGGGTTTCATAAAATCCCTATTCGCCCAGCAAACCTGAGCTGATCCTCTACAAAATACGAGTATAGTTTCCAACATAAGCATCTTTTCCTTCTGGAAAACCAAGTTCCTTTTTTTGTGGGAATATCCTGCCTGAATCTCCCTGCAGCCACCTGAAAATGATCAGCAGTGGCAATTGTTCCAGTCTCTGTATTTACCTCCTCTGCCTGCCCTTATCTTGCCTGCTGCAGATTTACCCTTTCTGCCTTCTCAAAGCAGCACATCTGACATTTGCTCAGCCTTTCAGAAAAGAGGTGGACAAGCTATTCAAATTTTATTTGACCAGAACAAAACCCTGAAGTAATTAATGTAAAGCAGAGTAAAGGATACCTGGCTGAAAAAACTGTATATTCCATTTACGCCAATTATCCTCGTTATAGTTCACCAGTTTGCAGTGATAAAAAGCCATTAATGAGCTTTGTCACTGATAACATTACTTTGTAATCTTAATTCTTTTAGGATTATTAGCTTTAAAGCCACTTGCATGAAGATAAGTTAATTTATACTAAAATTAAGTTGAAAGGTAATGCTTAGATGCAGCGGTATCTACACAATAAAGCAGCACTACAAACATTTGCTTGAATAAAACACCCTAATTCATTAGTTATTCACAAACCCTCAAAATTTGTTTCCTTAAACATTTTTTTAAATACATCTCAGTAATACATATGGAATAAGTTTTTTAAAAAAGTCTTTAATCACACCCTCTAATTTTCTATTGACTTCAAAATTTGTGTGAACTCTGTTTGCTTTCGCCAGCATGTTGAATATTTTTCCTTGTCTAGTCACTGTGTTTCTCACAGTGGTTGTTAGAACCCCTCTTCCCAACACAGCACCCCCTTTTTGGGTCAGGGACCCCCATGGGAAAAAAAAAACCCACCTTTTGTCTCTAAGAACCTCATGACAGAAATAAGTTCTAATAGGAAAACTTGACTAGAGACATAAATGAGATCATAAAGCAAGTATCTGCTGGAGGCACTAGGGCAGGACGTTTAAATCACTTTTTTTTTTTGGCCAACAGTTGGATATTTTTATTAAATGAGAAGTTTCATCACTGAGCAATAGATGCTTCTCTGGAGCACACCTCGTGAACTTGAGGGATATGCTACCCTTATTAGCAGCAGTACCTTAATAGTAAAGGCTATATCCAAGAAAGGTATGCAGACTTGCCCACCCATCCCACAGTAAGTAACTTTAGACCTCTGAAGTGAAATCCAGAACGGAGAGACAAACCCCCACAATGGGACCCACATGTCTAGATTTAAGCATCTACCATCATTGTAGACATCCCTAGGCTTGTGGGGCATCCATTCACAGTTAGTGGATATAATAGGAAACCCATGCCAGGCAAGATGCTTTAAGCAATAGTATTATTTTAGGTGCCTTAAGGTAGTCCACAAGTCCACCTATATTTACACTCCTGATTTTCCCTCTCCCCCACCTCCTTGTTCGGTACACAGAGTGAATTAGGTATCTAGGAATAAGATTCCAAAACCACATAGACTGCGTAGAGAGATACTAAGTAGTATCCCAAGAAGAAAAGTTGAGTACAGGGCAGAACAGAAGCATCACAAGTAGTTAAAACAGTCTTTAACCTCTACAATTGAGTACTAAGAAGCTGCAGTGTAGCATCATTTGCCTGAGATTTACCCGGCTGCCAGACTCACAGAGTAGGTGCTCGCATTGCTGTCAGATTTCCTAGCTGTAAGTCAAGGAGAGATGCACAATGTCGTTGTCCTCATCCTCCTCCTTCTCCTCCACCACCCTGCCATGTGGCTGCAGTCTCATAACTGCAGAGCTCATCCTTTCTCCTAAAAGAGCAGCTCTGCACACGTAGCTCCAGCTGTCCTGTGGGACCAGCTTTAACTTGTTAGGCACTCGAGGGCTGCCTCCCACATCAAGCCCCCTGTGATCCTGCAGCCTGGCTGGACATCCCAAATCAAGCTTGGTCACAGCCACAACCTGGGATCTTTCACGTTAAACATGAGGGGCTTGGAGAGTTCAGGCACATCCACGGTTACATGGGGCCATTGCTGAAGAGATGGTTGTGAAAACGTCTTCCTAAACTAACGAGTGAAATGATTCAGTCCACAAAGATCTGCTGGGAAACTTCTCCGCTGCAAGAAAAGTGAAGACTTGTAAAGCAAGGGCACAGAACAGTCCTTTCCCCCCCACCCTCA
>VYXH01000976.1:736246-780415 GCA_013397275.1 Burhinus bistriatus | reverse complement strand
AAAAAGAAAAAAAGAGAGAGATGCAATAACAACACAGGTAATGCTGACCTATGCATAATCCTGGCTGGGCTGGCTGGCACAATTTCTCACTCACACAGCTGGAAGCACAGGTGCTGTGGATGCTGAGAGGAAAGGAGGAGAAGGAAATGGGCTGAACAGCCAGGTGGTTCCTTTCCTAGCACATCATCTGGAGTTCATGCACTCCAGCAAAAAACGCTAACTGGAAAGGGCTGTCTTCAGCTTCTTGTTCCATTGCAGTAAACACACTCCTAACTCACAGATGGGCACTTAATTCATGATGTTGTAGAAGGTTTCACTGACTACATCAGAAGAGCCCTGCTGGTCCCAGCCACCACTGCACAAGCACAGCAACCTGCTATATGTTAGTATAATAATGTCTAGCTAATAGAGAAGAGGGGATTGTAAATTCTGCCCAAAAGAATCACTGTCAATCTTTTGCTGAAAGTTATGTTTAATATCCTTGCAGATAAAAGCAGATTTGGGTTTTGGAAGAATTTTCCTAAGCAAATGTCTTGAGGCTTTTTGCTTATTAATGTACTGAAAGAGAATCAAGTATTAATAATAAGTAAGTGGGCTAAAGTGGAAACGGGTATCTTTGCTGCTTGTACATCTTGATCAACAACCCATCCTTCACCTGCCAGTGAGAGCTACAGGGCCAATTCCCTTTTGCTTTACAATGGCAAAATCCTGTGACCTCAGGGATATAAAACTGAAACAAAACCAGTGGGAGTTAAGGCCTTAGTCATGATTGGGGAAATATTCTGAACTCTATCCATACGGGTTATTTTGCTATTGTATATTCTTACAGCTTCTGGTCAGAAAACTTGAGCTGTTTCCTTACATACACACATGGGTAGTGCAGGGCTGATGATAAGGGATGGGGTGTTCAAGACTGTCCAGTTCAGCTGCAGCCTTTGTCACCAGCAGCCCTGCTTAGTTGTGGGAGGGAGCAGAGCTGGGACAGCGGCAAGCACTTCTGCGATTTCCATCTGCTCAGGTGAGAGGTGGGGCAGGGGGGTAAGAAGAGATGGGATAATTTGCCTCTCTGTCAGGAAATAAAGGATTTAAGTCTCCAGGAATGTCAGATAGAAGGTCTACCAAATGACAAAGGTAAAGAGGAAGGGAGGAAGGGAATGAGGGAGGGAGGAAGGAAGCAAGGAAGGAAAGAAGAAGGACTCCTTTAAAACTTTGCAGCTATATGTGGGATGCTGCTAGATGCAAGGGAGCTGCCAGCTTTCTTAGTGTACATTACAAGTATGTAATTAAAAGCCCTTTAAAACCACCACTTATGTAAAAAAATAAAAACAAAACCCCACAACATACAAAATAATGAAAACCAAAAACCCTACTATAGAAATAGAAATAGTTATTCTTTATTGTACTTCATAATTATGGGTAATGATTTGGTTTTCATATTTATGAGATTAAAATACTGCATCAAGCTGTTCAGATTTGCTTTTATCTTTCTCGGGCCATAGAATATATGATTTGATCACAATCTTTGCACAAAATCTACAGGAAATATTGAAAATTATTTCTTCTTACTAATTTCTTGTCATAATTAAATACAAAGTGCAGCTCAAAAATAATTTTGGACAAGAAAATTACCAGTAATTAAATCTGTACTGTTAGTTTCCCTCCTCTTTTTTTTTTTGAAAGCCTGTTTTTTTAAGTAACAAAAACTTCAGCAATCTCTGTCTGCTCATCAGTCCATTTTCTTCTTCTGAACCTTTGGACCTCTTAGCTAACTTGAAGCAAATTTGACAGAGAAGCAGAAATCTTAAAGATAATTATGTTCCTGAAAGTTTCATACAAATTGATGGCTGGCTGGATTGAGAAGAGAGCCAAACAAGTTCTTCCTGGGAGGAGAAGGGCTGCAGCATGAACTTAACTCTCATCTCTTGTGCTTGACCTGCCAACATCCACCCAGCGGTTTACCTACTCAGTGACTTGGCAGCATATGCATCTCTCTGCTCTGTCCCCAGTACATACAACTTCTCACTCACCAGGTGGTCAGGGGCTGTGAGAAGCCTGCAAGGAGCCCCTGCAGTGGGTAGGAGCACAAGGGTTAGTATACAAAAGCACAGAAAAGTTGGCATCCTCAGTTTTGCTCCTCATGAACTAACCTTTGTTGTTTGGGGAGATTTTTTTGCCTCTGCTGTAAAAAGAAATTTCTATCCTGTCTAGGGGCTCTTATTCCTCCCTAAATCAGTAGCGCAGGTTTAGTACACCATGGGGTTGGTGTACAGCTTTGTCATTCAGTGGCTGTTGAGCACAGTGGGAGAAGCAAAATGAAATGGTTGCTTTTGTGCTTTGCCCAGTAGACCATGTTGCTTACATCTACCCTACCGTCAGCAGCAATCAAAAATGTTCAAGCAATAGCAGTGTGGGAACCACTCATGATTTCAGTAGAGAGCACCCAACAACAGCAGTTAGCGGTCATTTCTCTGAGTGCCTAAACAGACTATGGGTGCTGAAGCATGCTTTACAACCAGAAAGCTCTTCTTTCAAACAGGGAAGGAGATCTGGGGAACATCATCCCTCCTCTCTGCCTTGGTTGCACCTGTCCTACAAGTAAACAGAGAAATTTGTCCCTAGGGACATCAACCTGGCAATTTTCACTACACTTTAGCTCAAAACAAATCTTTTTGGGATGTAAGTCAGCTAGAAAATTTAAACAAATGCTTTGATTCAAAGCTGAACAGTCTTTTCAGTCAGCTACGTTACAGCTTTTTGTTCTATCTGGCCACAGAACAAACCAGAAACTCTGCAAAGATTATTTCTTTTTCTTTGAGGTAAGAAGTCTAAGATTAAGCAATAATCAATAGCAGACAGTAAATAAACCAATCTCTTAATGGATTGCAAAGGGACTTCAGAGGTCTTTGCACTGCACAGCAGCCACTTCCAAAAGAACAGGCAATTGTCTTTAAAGAGCAGAGACCAAGTATCTGTGCCAAAGAAAGGTCACACTCAACATCAAGAGTACATGCTAAACCTCAGAAAGTCTAAAAGGGACTGAGGTAGTAGGATGGATCATTCTCTCTTTAACTGGACAAGGCACCCTGAAGCATAGTTCTGAAGTCACCGCTCTGCTCTACAAAAATCATTGCAAGTCCTAACATCAGAACTATAGAAAGTAAAAGCCCTCAAAAATAATACAGAGATCAATATGCAACAACTTAACCTTTTTAAGAAGATCCTAGAGGATTCAAAAATAAACTTTCTCCAGGTAAAATGCAGTCTGAGGCAGTGCTGATGATTTGACACAATGCAGACTTGCCTGTATTTGCAGAATAGCCACAGTTGCTGTCACAGAAACCAACAATTAGTGACCAATCACATCAAAACCTGACTAATCACAAATACCTAATAGTCATAAGCACTAGAACTGTTTCAATTGTACCCCAGTCAGCTCTCAACATATGATTTTCTACCCCTTATATTATGTTTTTATGTTTTTGCTTCCTCCCAAGTTCTCTGTCTCTTGTGAGACCCCACCTGGAATACTGTGTCCAGCTCTGGAGCCCCCAACATAAGAAGGACATGGACCTGTTGGAGAGGGTCCAGAGGAGGGCCAGAAACATGATCATGGGATTAGAGCACCTCTGCTATGAGGACAGGCTGAGAGAGTTGGGGTTGTTCAGCCTGGAGAAGAGAAGGCTCCTGGGAGACCTTATAGCAGCCTTCCAGTATCTGAAAGGGGCCTACAAGAAAGCTGGAGAGGGACTTTTTACAAGGGCGTGTAGTGATAGGATGAGGGGTAATGGCTTCAGACTGGGAAAGGGTAGGTTTAGAATAGATCACAGGAAGAAATTTTTCAGTATGCGGGCGGTGAGGCACTGGAACAGGTTGCCCAGGGAAGCTGTGGAGGCCTCATCCCTGGCAGTGTTCAAGGCCAGGCTGGATGGGGCTTTGAGCAATGGGGTCTAGTAGGAAGTGTCTTTGCCCATGGCAGTGGGGTTGGAACTAGATGATCTTTAAGGTCCCTTCCAACCCAAACCATTCTATGATTCTATGATTCCGTTATCACCCTCAGTCCCTCCCTAATAAACAGCCAAGCCCTCTTTACTCTTTTCCATGGGCCCAGTTTTGCTGATTTTACACTTTCATACAATATTTATGACGTGGTAGTGTTATAATAATTTCAGTCTTGGTGAGCAGTTCTGTTAAGCTACTACCCACTGTTCTGTTATACATGTAATGTCTCTCTTCGCTGCTGCTTCTCATGCAGTTGCCTCGTCAGTATAGTCACAGGTCATGGGTGGCATTTTGTCAACATAACTCAACAACTGCTATGCCTTAATTTTTCATCTGTAATATGGATGTGATCACAGTATCTTTTCTAATGTCATCTTCTGCTTTGTCCATTTAAACAAATGGACAGTGGACATCCTTTGCTCTGTTCAGTCAAAGCACCTGATTTCAGATGAAGGCATTCAAGTGATACTGATGTAAAATTTTGCAAACAAATACCAGCACAACCATACATCCCCTCAAAACAGTGTGCTTACCCTTCCTCTACCTACTGAAACAGAGCTGGAACATAATGCTCCTGTTGTGCCTCAAAGTGAAATAGAGCATAAAACCTCAAGATTATTAAACCTTTCAGTGACGCTCTTCTACTTGATCCATCATTGTCTTCTGCTTGGAAAGTCCCTACTTCTCACATTCCCAGGCTATTTAGGAAAAATAAAATGAGAAGAAGTTAGATAACTCCACAGAGTGTGAAAAGTGTATTCCTATCCTCCAGATGCTTGTAACAGCTCTGCTGTTGTGGTTATGGGAAAAACAATCATGGGGCTCCCATGGTTGCCTATGTTCAGATGACAACATTCAACAGCTGCTGTCCACCTATGCCAACATACCTAACCTAACCATACCTTCCAGCTTCTTGGAAATAAAAAATAAATGCATACAAGAAAAGAAGAAGCAGTAGATCCCCATCTCTGATTCTGGACTGTAGAGTTGCAAGAATTTGCAATAGTTTGGATGCCAGTAAGCTATAAAGATATTTTTCTCTTTGGTTTTGGCTAAGTTTCCTTTTCTCCTTGCTGTAGTCTAACTGGAGCAAACAACTGTTTTTCTTGATTAAACTAGAGTAGGTTGAGTTTTCATTGCTAAGTACCTATCTCATGCCCTAAATAGCCTATGATTCAAGCCTGGAGATTTTATTCTGATGAACCTAACTACAGATGTGAAAAATGGGAAGTAACAGTCGGGAGCTGCTTTCCTATTATATATTGTTGAATTGCATTGATTGGTTGCTCAAAAGCACAAACTATTTAAGAAATAAAAACAGAATAGTGCAAATGAAAGAATCTGAGGAGAGACAAGAGAAACTAAAAATTCACAGTCTACTCATTCTGCATGCTTTGGATTCAAATGTTAAAAGAAATAAAACCCACTTCTGGCTACAAGTGAAATATGACAGAGCTGTGCTCTAAATTAAAAGCTGGCAATACCTTTGGATCTGATAAACTGTATAATGATGTCATGAATATTTAGAAGTACTACCACTTTTCATGGGGGAATGAAGTCTATGTGATATCATGCCCTTCAGCTCTCATGGTGTTAAACTGAAAAAATCACTAATTATAAAACTATTCACTGAGCTTAGAATAAAGCTGAAATCTGTAGCTCAGATATTTGATTTCTGCTGATGTTCTGCTCTGTTACATAGCTGAGAAGGTAGCAGATGGTTGTAAAAGATTCAGACAAGTATCTAGCTAGAGAGAGAGCAAATACAGCTGGGTGATTTTGTCTACTGCGCAGCTTCCAGGAATATGGAGAAATGCATTGAACTGGTCAAAAGAAGGAGCTGGAAGGTTGGAATAAGAACAGGCATGGTGTGGAGCAGTCTCCATCTCAAAGCAACCTGGAGAAGTGTTGAAATTCTTCACATTATTCTGGATTTCTGACAAATTCTTCACATTATTCGGACTCCATTTATTTTCTATATTAAGTAGTAGGACAGTCCTTTCTTGACGATACTGGTGCCCTAAGGCTTTGGTCCCACATGCTGTTCAACAGAGCCTTAACACCAGTGTGGGCTCTTTGAATTTTCATACAGACACCAAACTTTCTCACAGCAACTTACAGCTTTAGAACTTAATTTAAAATGTGAGGAGTACATGGGAAGCTAAAAGTTGAAGACTATAGTCTGACATAGCAATGTATTTTACTATGTACATTATTATATAATGCATTAGCTTGAAAACCAGAAGCATTTTATTTCTTTCAGTGTGAAAATTAAATCTGAGATGGTTAAATCAGGCAAGTTACCAGTGGTAAAGGATTGCCATTAAAAGGTAACTGAAAGGTCTGATAGGGAAGTTGAAGGCTGAGTTTGCCTGACCTCCGGAAGCAGAGGAAGACATTGAGGAATCTGGGGGTTCCCCACCAAATCCAGCTGGTCCACTCATAAGCACTGGAGTGTCAGGGCGTGTTAAACTGGCAAAACATAAAGCACAGCTGATGGATACATTAGCAAATGAAAACAAATCTGGATAGTGAAGAAAAGTCCTGGTTCCTAAAGGGCAAAGACAGCAGGGGTATCGCAGTTTAGAAAGTAGGCAAGAAAGCCAGTATTAACTAAGGTCTGTTGGACAACTATACCGAGCTAGTGGAGAGAAGACAGAGCAGAGCTGTGGATCCAATCTTCTGCAGCAGGGAGGGAGACTTTGTGAGGACAAAGGGGCTATGATCTCAGGTAACTGGAATCTTCCCTGGAGCTGCCATTTCCTTTGTGACTCATTGATGTTTATTTGTTTTACCAGTGCTCCTCTTCTAGCTCTCCTGTTGAGTTCTACCATACTGTTCTCATTTGTGCTTTGCTGATTTGAAACACTTGTGAGTTATGGGAGGACAAAAAATGTACTCATGAGATCCTCTGCTGTAGAGAAAGAAAAAATATATATGATAATGACTGCTTACTTATGGTGACCTGAAGCTTTACAGTCAGAACAGCTTTGGACATGCCTGCGTATTTGTGGAAGGTGGTCAAAGCCTCTGCTGTCTTTCTGCTATCAGAGACATAGGACATGAACATTAAGAGAAGCACCACCTAGAAGTCATATCTTTTGAGATGACTGAGGAGTAGCTGTGAGAACAGAGAATATGACAAAAAAGTCTAAAACTACACAAGAAATCAACAGGAAGTAGCAGTCAGGCAAGCAATAAGCCATGACAAATGCAGGTATGAGAAATAAAGTCATACGGGAGTGAGATAGACATCTGGTCTGTATCGCAGCAAGTTTTTTTTCAGAACAAACCGCAAAGAAACATAAATAAATAGCTCATTTGTGATCTAGTTTAACATATAAAAAGCATAATAACAATGAAATTTCCAGATGCCAATAAGTTTATGTTTCTAGCAACTTAAGCCATGAAACTCACCTGCTTTATATCTATCAGCAGCTTGTTTTATATGACTGTGTTACTTTCAAAATATAATTCAACTGATTTTCATGGGGACTAATTTAAGATACACTTTGCCCAAAAAGCAGTTATTAGCATTTGGTATTTAGATGGCACAAGTTTTGCTCTCCATATGTGAAGGAAATAAGGCATGGGAAGGAACAGTTAGATCACTGGGCCTTTGATTTGCCTACAGAGAAAGCAAAAGCGGTCTGTGTGGTTCAAGCTGAAAACGAGAAATCTGCACAACATCTTATGCCATTTCCTTTCTGGGTTGCTGGAACTAAAATTACATCAGATAGATAGCTATTGTTAAAATAATACATAAAACACATGAAAGTTGTTTTTTGCATCCATATTTTTTTCTTGGAAAGAAGAGCTCATGATTTTGGGGGCTTACCCTGCCGAGATTTAGGTGCAGAAACAACAGTAACCATGCAAGCCAGGGAGAGTGGCGACACCTCTGAACATGAGGCCCTTAGTGTGAGCATGCAACGGGACAGACCCACTTCATTCCACCCATATCATCACCACACCCACAAGGAAGAAAAGAAGGGTTGTAGTCATTGGTGACTCCACCCTGAGGGGAACTGAGGGTCCAATANGATCTGAGGGCTGGAGCACCTCTGCTATGAAGACAGGCTGAGAGAGCTGGGGTTGTTCAGGCTGGAAAAGAGAAGGCTCCGGGAAGACCTTATAGCGGCCATCCAGTAACTGAAGGGGGCCTACAAGAAAGCTGGGGAGGGGCTGTTTGCAAGGGCATGTAGCAATAGGATGAGGGGCAATGGTTTTAAACTAGAGCAGGGTAGGTTTAGATTAGATATTAGGATGAAGTTCTTTACAATCAGGGTGGTGAAACACTGGAACAGGTTGCCCTGAGAGGTGGTAGAGGCCCCATCCCTGAAGACATTCAAGGCCAGGCTTGATGAGGTTCTGAGCAACCTGATCTAGTTAAAGATGGCCCTGCTTACTGCAGGGGGGTTGGACTAGGTGACCTTTAAAGGTCCCTTCCAACCCAACACATTCTATGATTCTGCGATTCAAGCAACACTGTGCCCATATTCCAAACCCTGTAGGATAAGCTCCATAAAAGGTATGTTGTATTTCCATCCATAATCCTCTAATAAAAAAACCCAAACACAACAGCTGCCAGAAGAACCCTAGAAGCAGTGGAGAAGAAGACCTGAAGATCCAAAAGCATGGAATACATTGGATTGCTCTAGGAGTGAGCAAGCCACTTCCTCCATTCCCGTCTCCCCCAAAATGGCATTCTCTGTAGAACTGGCAGCTCTCCAGATTCTATCAGCTGTCAGGCTTAGTGTCTTCAAAGGGACTGCTGTACGAGATGTTGGTTGTTGAACCAAAGAACTGTTTAACTTGCTGACACAAGCCTTAAGTTAAAAGGTCTCTCTGGAAGACTCTGAATAGCCCATGGAACATGCCTGTGCTGCAGGAGGAGAATCTTCTGGAAGCAGTATCAGTGCTTGGTCTAAGCAATGAAGAATGTCAAATACTGACATTTTGGAAGAGCTGAGGCTGAAGAACTGTACAGAGACATAGTCCACCAGCCTGTCTGGTAAAGCCATGTCTGATAAGGATTGACTTCTCTGATGTGCATCCTGCTGTCTCCTTACTTATGGGAGTTACCAAAGCAATAAATATGTATCTTTTAATTTGGGTAATTATTTTGGCATGCATGAAATCTCTGTTGATATCATATTGTCAAGGTATGAAGAACAGGTGGAAGCATTTTCATACAAAATAGAGTTCAACAATCAGTAACTAGGCAGACACTGGTTTGTTTAATTTAAATATTGACAGAGACACCCATTATTTGGTTTTCTGTCCTATATGGCATTGTTCTTATATCAGGATTACAGAATTTCCTAATGAAATTAATTTCATCCACATTTGAATGATGCATAGGTTTTTTGGGTTTGTTTGTTTGTTTGTTTTCTGGGGGGGGAAAAAAAAAAAAAAAGGATTTCCAAGAAATGGGAAGCCTGAGCAGTGATAGCAGCAGCAAAGTGAAAAGCACCTCCTGATAATCTGTTCGTTGATTTTAGGTTTTGCCCTCAGCTGTGTCAGCTGGAAGAGTTTACTTTCTTGAAACTGAATATAGACTCCTGGCAGAGGATTTTCAGCACCTTCTAAAACAAGGAGGAGAAAAATAAGAGAAATTGAACAGACAAAATGAAAGTATGCATCTTTCTGAGTTTCTTTCAAAACTGATTTTGCCAGGCATGTACTATACCTTTAAAAAAACCTGAAACTGGTTAGGTGCAGGCATCTCTGGAAACCAATATTTCTCGATAATATTTACATCTGGTTCTCCACCTGCAAAAAGTCAATTAAATCCATGTTTTTACCTACTTGCTTTTTTCCTACTTTGTTGCAAAGTGGGGTCCCTAGATTATTTTTTTCCGTGAAAACAACACTCACAGGAAGAAATAGAGTTATGTGGTGGAACTACACAGAAAGAAACCTTGTCGGGGTGGGTAAGAAGAGGCTTATCTCCTGGTAATTTTCACTCCAACCAGCCTCCTTTTTTTCCTTCTAGAAAGACAGAACTATGTAAATTTTTTTCAGCAAACCATCTATTCAATGGTTTTAGCCCTCCTTCCTGTTGGCAAATGATCCATAGACTCCTTTTGATTTTCATTAATTTGGTGGTTATTCAAATGTACTGAATGAATGGTTTATGCAAATGTGACTGTTGCTTTGAGTGTTTGCTCATTATTCATGCTGTATGATTGATTGTCTAAGTCCCAGGGTATTGTTTCTGCTCCAGGAGTGGAGAAGCCCTACAACCAAAAGGAGCTTTCAAGATGGCCAAACACCATCAGGGCTACTCTTCACACAAACGTCAGTTATTACCAGTGTCTAAAACATTTCCCCTTTGTGCAAAAGAAAAAGTGATATAAACAAAGCAAAACCTTCTGATATACAAAGCAAGAGGCAAAGGATAATTAAATGAATCTACTAGTTTTCCCCTACGCAAATTTGCATGATTATGCAGCACTCACCCAGGAACAATCTTTGAAATTATTTGAATAGTCATTTGCAAATACATAAAAATAATTTGTCATGCAGGAGATCTTCAAAGGAAATGTCTTGGAGACTTGGCCAGTGATTTCGCTGAGCTGATAAATTAAGCTGCCTTAAATTCATGTTCTTTCATAGATGATTTTCATCGTAAACAACTTGATAGTATCACCTATTTTTTATGTTCGCAAATCATCTGTTAATAGACTGAAAATCACTTGAACATATTTGTTCACCAGGTATTGACAGCTAGCCCCTGACAATGGCATGCACTGAAATCAGCTCCTCTTGAGAAAGAGGGGCCAAAGCAGCCAAGTATATCTTTTGTAGAGAAGTCCATTGTTTAAACTCAAGGTCATATATATATATAAGCTGAAAGCTGAATGGAAAGTACTTCAGCCTGTTCTTGCTCAGTCTTCCCTCTTGTTAACTCTTACAAAGTAGCTACACTTGTGTACATTTCACTTAAAAAAAAAAACGGTATCTAGTATGTGTTTTGCCCGCTTTACCATGCAGACTGATAGAAACTGGAAGAATATGCTGGGGAAGGGATTATTCTATACATTAGGATGTATAGAGACAGAGTCCTGGGTCAAATAAACCCTTAGCATGACCCCTAAAGTCATTCTTTTTGTTAACTCTGTATTTTTCCATGCAGGGGTGGTTTAGGGTACTTCCTTTCACTGAAAATGTCCATCCACCTCTATGTATACTGTGTTGCTTTCTTTAAATATTTCACGTGATTTATTTTTTTTCCTTTTTTTACAGGGCCCTTACATTGTACCATAGCCAGCATGAGAGCATCTGGGAACAGACTCAAAACAACACAGCTCCCAGAAATCTAGCATTTCCCAATTCTCTAGCATTTAGCCCTTCCCCCCCGCCCCGCCCCCCCCCCATTAATGCTCTTATAGCAAGTGCTGGTATACACTTTTATAGCCAAATGCATTGAAAGTCTTTTTAAAGTCATGTAGATACTGCACTTCAACAGGAGATTTGCCCTTCCCATTACCTCTCTTCTGCCCCATGTTTGAGCTTTTTCTGCCCCTTTATCACACCCCTGAAGAGTCACCTTGTGGCATCCTTCTGCAGTCCCTCTCTGCATCAGCTGACCTTTACTAATTTATTTTAAAGCTGCCTCTGCCCTCTGTTCTTTCTCTCTGGTTCAAAATCCATTTTCTGCCCTGCTGTCTTCATAGAAAAATGTATTGATTCCTATAGAAAATCCATGTTGTTACTTCCTTCCCCTGACCTCTGTTTACTGATTAGGTTTGGAGGGATGGGAAATTTGTACATATGGAAAGCACCTGCAGCACTGGAGAGATTCTCAACAAACAAAACAATAAAAACAAGAGACCCAAGTAGTGTTTGGAGAAAACATTCCGGTTTATGTGAGCCAGCACGGCATTGAGAATAGCTGTTGCACTCCTCCCTTAAAAGAAAATCACTATCCTTATATGTGAAACGTGTTTCCTCTTGTACCCTGAATAATTTTGCCCTTTAGTCTTTTATCTTGCTAGATCTCAAAATGTTATGTCTGCAGCATCACAGTTCTTTACTGCACCTAATAACTGAACTCCCTGATCCCAGACATTTAATCTCTATATGTAAGCATATCAAACTGGCTTGGAAAATGGGAATTGCAAATCACATTCTCCAGAATAGAAGCCAAAGTCTCCCTTTATATAAGCAACATGGTTCTTTGTTTTATCTGAAAGGACAGATAAAAAGCAACTTCTAAATATTAAGCATCAATGAATATTGCCCCTTAATTTCTCAAAGGAAAATTAGTGCACATAATTCTTCACACGTTTACCCAAAAAAGGTCAGATCATTACCTGGTATCTTCCAGCACAACTCAATTGAAGAAATTAAGGCCATGCTGATTTACACCAGCTAAGAATTTTGCCCCTGTGTTCACTAATGCTGCTGTGGTATTATTCTTCTCTCTGTTGATTTTTTCATTAGTTAACTAATATGCGATTTATTTTGATGAATAGTACTACTGCCTTCAATTTGCTCTTGTAATTAAGGTACATGATCAACCACTTGTTATTCAAAAGCATGATGAACTGTTAAGGTCTGTTTAAGAAAAAAAAAGTGTTGCTTGTACAGCAGCATGTGGAGGCATTTAAAAAGCTGCAGAAATTTAGAGAAAACAATTTTGAAGTCCATATAAACTAATTACTTTGCACAGGTATATTATAGAGCTCTTTTCCTTTTCCTAATAAGAACAGTGACTCTGTAATAGAAGTAAAAGCATAAAAGCATTAAAGTTTAGGTGGCCATGAAGTACACATTTGCTGCAGAAGTATTCCCAACATTAATTAAAATGCACTGCAGTCCTGACAGGAAAAAATATTAACCCTATCCTAAGGCAGGTGTAGAGAGAGGAACATTGAATTAAGTTAAATTAATGATTTATTTATTTTACTGGTATATCGCATTTAAACATTCCCACTGAATCCCACCAGTACAAATAACTGAAATCATCACACATCAGTGACAGGCTGGTTTTGTGGCATTTCTACCTAGGTCTGAAGCAGGAGAGATTACCTCATGAGGGAGCCTGTTCCTAAGTAAACTGCAGGTAGATAAGATAATCTTAGGAGACTCATCTATGCATTTGAACTTCTCTGTGCTTAACTCAGTTTCAGAAACATCCAAACTTTATCTGTCACTGCCCTAAGATTTTCCTGAGAGGATGAAAACTACTGCATTGTTGTAATTCAGTAGCAGGAAAAGAATGGCCTGGAAATGTGTGAGATAAATATGCTTGGGTACAAGATGATAACCAAAAATCAGGGCTTACCCTGCGCAAATATTTATGGGAAAGAGTAAACTGTTTAAAAGCCCAGCGTAAATAACAGGAGAAAATGATTGTTTGCATTTTTATCTTGTGAAACAAAGTATTAAAGAATTCAGCAACTTGCTTAGAGACATACAGGAAGCGATTCTTGATCTGATGCTGCTTGCAACCAGACCAGTGTTTTATCCAGAGTTCAGTCATGACTTTAGTGTAAAGTTCAGTCCTTCCTTTGTCATTCTTTTAGCAGAAAGACTTGAGAGAAGCTATTGGAAAACTGGTAACAAACATTCATAGAGAATCCATTTCAAAATGACTAAGTAATGTGTAACAGCAATCTTCATTGTACTGTCATGATTTGCTAAAATTCTATTGAAAGTTAATGATTTAACAAGTGTTCTTCATTTGGAAAGGAATAAACAGAAGACATTCTTTCATGGAGCAAAAAGATGGGAACAATTTGCAGCTTCCAAAACATGAGGTTCTGGCCAACAGAGAAGTACATACCAGGCACACGTACAAAAGGGTTCTAGGACAATTATTTTTAGTAGAGGTGCTTACATGAGCAGCAGAAGCCACAGGGAAGCGCAAACTAGAAATAAAGTTAAGGTAACAGACTGAAAAAGGAGTGTAGCTCTAAAGAACAGTCTAGAAAGAGTACCACCAGGGCAGAATTACGTTTAAAAGATGTTGGCAAAGAAATATACCCTATTCCATTCTTTGTATGTCTAGGAAAATTGGATTTTCTGCATTTTTTAAAATAAATATTTTTGCATCTTTTGTCCACCACCAACCAGCAGAACCCCAAATCTGACTTTTCTAAAAAGGGATAACAGTTCTTGTTTACTAGACAAGCATGGTTAGTTTGTCTCAATTAACTGTTTAAAAAATAAACACTGTAAGTTTTTTCATATGATTTTATATACCAAGAGTAAAGTCAGAAGACCTGGTAATAAATTTGGGCCTAAATTTTAAACAGCAGAAGTCTAAAGTTCAGATCTTAGACACATATTAAAACATGTAAATAAACTGAGTGATTTAAGAATAAGCAATTTCAAATCAATAAATTCAACAGGCGACTCAGGACTTTTAAGTCAAGATACCTTCAAAAGCTTAACACTGAGCTCCAACTTTTAAAATGTCAGCATTTTCTTCCTCAGAAAATAACATCTTTTTTCTTAGTAGCTGCATATCTTTGCTAGACTCAACCTTAGATTTGTGCTGTGACTTTTTGTGGAAAAAAATCACTGTCCTGTGTTGAAAGGAAGTTCATACACTGGGCTGTTTCAAACTGGCATGCAGAGCAGCTGAAGAATGGTACAGAAAATACGAGTTCCTTGAGATATTCTCCAACCCTGATCTTGCATATCAGAGTTGTTACCCTAACTTTGGCATGAAAATTTTCAGCTAAATATACTGATCTCAGCCTTCAAAGATTCTTTGCAGCTTAATTTTGAGGGTTCAAAGGGTCTAGGTAAGGCCTGGAGTACTTAAACTTAAGGAATACCTTTGAAGAAATACAAATCTTCTCAAACTCAAAAACAATACTGATTTTGAATTTCATTCCCTTTATAGAATTTATTAAAGAAAGGCCAAACTGAGACTATAAACATTGACTCATTAGTAGAGCAGCACAAGATGTGAATTCTCTCCACCAAAACAAAACACTAGGTTCTGGCACCAGTCACAGTATATCTGTTTTCTACTTCAGATGCAAACAATATCTCACAAGCTTATTTCTAAAACCTGGTGTTGTCAGTTCTGAATCACCAAGATTTACCTATAGTTTATGACTCCTGAATATTCATACATCATTGCTGTCCAACGTATAGAACGTCTCTTCCTTTTCTTTTTCATTGCTCACTTTGAAGTTGTCAGCAAAACTCACGTAATGCTCATATGACAATGTTAAGGACACAATCTCTCTCCAAATTAATTTACATATCCATCCACTTCTTGTCTTCCTCTTTTTCCTTTGCCATCAATCCACTCATATGCTTTCCTTCCCATCTTTCATTCATTACTCTTTTTCAATTTTAATATTTTTTTTATTTTGCTCATTTCTCTTTATTAGTGAATGTTTTACATTTTTTCTATTTTCCCTCTATATTTTTGTTTGTTCAGTTTTATCCTCAGTCTTTCAAAGTATTTCAGCCATGTTCCAAACTGTCTTTTATCCTACTCCTATTTCCTTTTTTAACTCTGTTCCTTTCAACCCATTTTCTCCTGTTGTGTTATCCATTTGCTTTAGATTTCTTTTCAACAGCTCCGACTTTCTCAAAATGTTTCCCTGGAAATACCTGACATCCTCGCAGTGTTTGAGCCAAGATGATGTCTGCTCCGCAGGTGAAACAGTAACATGAAAAAATGGACTGGAGATCAAAGGCCCCAAAAGATACAGCCTCTATTAAAAGTCCTTCTAAGTATCCAGAGGAACTCCTAATTAAAAAAAGAATTGCTTTTGCATCTATAAGGATGTAAAATTCCAGTGTTGATTAAATAGCTGTATGCTGCATTAAAAAGACTTAGTGCTATGCCCTAATAATATATGTTACACTGTCTATGAGAAAAGAAATGCTGCTTAAATAGTCCAGGGAAACACAATTTATAGGACTGTCTGGTCTGATGTTTTACACAGATTTGAATACAAAATGCTACATGAACATCATATTACAGCCTTACTGGAAGAAAAAAATGGATAAAACCAGCACTAATAATGTCCAAACTTCAAATTCCTTCAGCACATGTTCTTCACACAACACAGAGAGACTAGTTTTACTGTGACAACAATAGTATATATGCTTGTCCAGCTCTTATGAAATACAGTACTTAATAGTCTGGGAGGCAAAATGTACATGCTGTGCTAATTGCACTTTGAAGACATCCTCTTTGGTTTCTGCCAGGAGCACAGAACACAGCTTGTGCATATTGTTTCCTACCTGATTAGTTTCATACATGCGCTTTTTAGGCAGACGGTCTTATTCAGCACTGGCAATCCTTACTGCTGCAAATCTGGGAGTCAATATTGTCAATACTAGCTTAAAAACAATAGAATAATAATATAGAAACTGACTTGCCTTTTTATATGTTGCCTGAATTGGGGGCATTATAAGATGACTCTTCTCCACACAAATCATTAACGCGTACGAGAGTGCTTCAGTCTGGCTTAATCTGGTTTGAAAACGTAATTTACAAACAAAAATGTCATTTCAGCCTGGCTATCTATAATAGCAAATTTCAGGTAGACACCTTTCTGACCCAGCAACAGAGCTATAGAATGGCCATACTACATTGCCCAGGCATTTCCATTCTCTTTTAACACGTTCTTCACCAATTCTCTCCTTGACCCATTTCAGCAAAGCCTTTAAACACTGGCTTAAGTTTAGTTGCCTGAAGATCCCTCTAGAGCCGGATGTGAAAGCCTACCTCCGACATCCCCACCTGATGTCTCACTTTGTCTCCTCACCTCATTCTGCTCTTTGTTGCTGTCTATCCTTTGCACAGTCACCTCAACTTCTCCTCTTCAGACATGCAGAAACTCTGACAGGATGGCAGTGAGTGGCCAAAGCACAGGTAAAGTGCAGGCTGACTGATTTCAGCTCCAGTTTGGGAGAGTGTTTCAGCACATATTCAGCTTTGTCCTGATGTGGCGACTTTGCTAGACAAGAGAAAAATGTGACCTAACCCGTTAATCATTTCTACTGATTCTGGGGGACTCATCATTAGGACCAGGTACCTCTAGAACGGAGGTTGTCATACACTGGGATTTTCCCAGTAAAATATTTGACTTGTTTATTATTCCTTTGTTAGACTACTTGTATTTTTTAAAGCTATGTCTCAAATGATCCGAGAACAACATTAGTGGAAATGGGTAAAGGCACATGTTAAGGATATCTAAGCTATTTGGGATTTCTCTGGGTACCCCTTTTAACTGTTAATATGTACATGGTGACTACATCTTCATAAGATAGATATAATAAGCGAAACAAAAGTAAGTTTTACTTAAAGATGCTTAAGACCAGCACACACTATATGCAGCCAAGAGGAAAGGAAATACAACCTATCAGCTAGAAAACTTGAAGTAGCCTCATGTTAAACAAAAAGAGAAATAATCATGTTTACAGTTCCAGCAATGAGCAAGTCTGTGCTAGCAAACAATTGTACTTTCACCCCTTTCTTCATGCTGCTTCTCTCTTAGGAATAGCTAGCACTTATGGATTATTATTAAAGGGCATTAAAGGAACACATGGCTAAAACAATAGTGGCAACAGGCAACACTTGCCTGTTATTTTTTCTCAAAGACCTTGAAAATACTATATGAAGGGTCATTTGTGGAGACTGTGGTCTCCACAGGACTACTTAGGACGAGCCATATGATTGCAGACCTTGAAGCGTAAAGCAAGCTGGCTTACATCAGTGAGGCAGATCATGAAGGAAAAGACTTTACCCATGACTGAGGGATGCACGTGTGAGGTGCACGTGTCGATACCACTGACAGCCACCAAACACGTGTGCTACAAGGCAGGAACTGACCCTGGCCCCAGGCAGTCTACAGCTGGAGATGTTCCCAGCCTTTTGCCAAGCCCCAGGGCAAAGCTATCGCACTGCAGCATGCTGGTGGCACCAAAGAAAGCCATGGCAGAGTGGGTGGGCATGGCATAGCTAAGAAAAAACGAGACACCACAGGTTGCCTCTGGTCTTTCCAAGGAGGAGAAAAACAAGCCTTGTGGGGCCCAGGCTGACAAAGAGGGCCTGGCATCTGCTATGGTTTTTGGCCTGACAAAGCCCAACACAAAGCTTACTTCTTAAAGTACAATCTGCAATACAGAAATGTCCTCAGATATTTAAAGCACAGAGGCAAGGGGACTACAGGAGGTCAAGAGAGAGCACCATTTGATTCACACTTCTGTTAGGTTAACTAAGGCAGCTCCCTTACTCATTTACTCATTTTCATAATTCACGCATTAATGCAGCTTTATTAACAATGGCAAGTCTCTATATACTTTTTTCACTGTTGCTGTCTGTAGGCATTTTAGAAGACAGTAGAATTACTTATTTTAAAATCTCTGGTTTTGAGAGCTGGAGAGCTCACAATTTTCTGTCCATTCATCCCTTTCCTTTCTCCTATCTATTCAGCAGTAAATACCAGACATACGCATTGCGATCCATCCTACAGCAGCAAGATGTGTCAGCTATTGATGGCAGATGTTATGTTAATGTGTTTAATCTACACACCGTATCTCCACTGAGTGATGACACACTAGTTGAAAGACATCAAGTGGCTTCAAAAAAATATGGGACCTGGGGCTGTTGGGGGCAGGTGGGCAAGGTATCTAAAAAGCATTGAAATCTTAAACCTTTAAATCACTGATTCCAAGATAGATGGCAGCAGGAGAGAACTGGAACATGATAAAATAGATGGGGGTCTTTGTCTAGATCTGCAGTGTCAGGAAAAAGTATGTCCCTACATATCCCTGCGTTAGCACCTAGAACCCTGCTGTGGCTACAAACTGTGCAAAAACAGCAGTGAAAGTTTTGCCATCCCCAAAAAGAGCCTAGCATTAAACTTAACAGTCTACAAGCAAATGTCAAACAGATGGTGAAAGCGCAAGGGAGCAATGAACACCGGAATAAGCAGTGGCCAGAAGACACCAGTGCCTAAATACTATCAAAGTTTTTGTTGACGCCACAGCTGAAATGTTTTCAAAAGATATATATTTTTAAAAGATCTGCATAGAAGCCTTCTGAATTTTGCCCTCCTTATGTGCGGTGGAGAATGTGTGACACTGTTTATCCACAAATTTATCAAATGGGCAGTGTCATGGTATCATGAGCAGGAGTTAGCCTTGTACGTAAGTGCAGAAGCTGGCTGTCAGTTCCCAGACTGATGTGAAATACAATGTTCAGGGTGTGGAAAGGCTCCTCACTGGGACTTGTTCATTGCTTCACCAGGCAGCCAAGGATGCTTTATCCCTCAGTAAGGTATTGCTTGCTAATAGTTTAGCTAAGTGCATACCACGACTGCCCTTGCTTTGCCTTTAGCATTTCCAAACAAGGGAGGGGGGTTAACAATTGAGAAGGAGAAGGTCAGAAATAAGCACGTGTCCCCAACTGAAACACCTCTCCCATGAATGCAGTAAAGGTTCTTAAGAACAAGATCCTTGACTAGGAGCTTGTAAACATGTAATGTTTTGTCAGTTGAGTGTGGGATGAAATGTTAGCGCTCTTCTTAAAAAATAAAAAAATTAACTGTTTTAATCTTTTGTGCCTTTAGAGCCTTGGTAACTTTAGAGCCTCTTTTACCCACTAAATAAATACATACTTCTACCAACTTTTCCTTAATGTGATTTAAGAGTGGTTTCAAGATAGCTAGCCTAACAGCATAGACTTCAGCTTCTACAGTAGGGTGGTCTATAAAACTAAGATGCTCAAGCTTTTTCCTGGTGCTCAGCATCCAAATACCTTTCTCAGATACAACCAGTGTAGGTTAGCGCAAAAAAATGCACACACAAAAGTGTGTCCCTCCATTAAGCTGCACAAGCTGGTTATGCATAAGCTATATACAAGGGCCTTCTGGTAACATTTGTTAGTGAGATAAGATTTATGGCTTGGTTAGGTTTGGAAGAAGAGTGTGTGCTGAACCTGAAGAGTGAGTACTCAAGTTTGTGAGAGCAATGCAGTCTGCTTGATTTGTGCTGTTCTTTGCCTCCTCAGCAAACTCATATTCCATTTCTGAATTTACCCACCAAAGTTTTAGAAACATACTGGAATTTCTTGTGATTGTTTATTTCAGATAAAGAAATTAAGTTGCAGAATTTAAGAACAATATTCTTTCACTTAAGCACGTGCCTTATTCAGAGGACATAATCTGAACAATAAAGCTGTTTAGAAATGGATTTTGCTTGGTTCATCCAAGTAGATGCGAATCTTTGGCTTGGGAAAGGAGCCATCATCAGTTTAGGTCAGCATGGCATTGTCTGCTGAGGAGTAATGACTGCCAAGTTAGCTAAGTTAGATATGATGAACCAGCCTGAAGCTTTTGGTGAGTTCATTAAAGCACACCATGCAAAACCCTGCCTAGCAAGAAGAGCTGACGTGGCTGGAAACAAAAAGCGTAGCTAGTTCAGCTCAACCAGAAAAAAAGTCTGTTGGGACAAACTATGCTTTGGACACATCTGGCAACCTGGACCATCCTGTCCATGTCCTGCAGCTGCATAGCACAAAAAGCTAGAAGAAAACACAGAGAAACAGGAGCTTGAAGCCACTTTAAAGAATCAGAGGCAGCTTGGTGCTGAAAAAGCAGGTGAATCTGAACACATGAGCCAGCTGCAATTGTGGGGACAGGAAAAAGCAGCTGGAACAAGAAAAAGCAATAGGTAAGCCAAGTGGGGGCAGAAAACTGAGCTGCTGCAGAGGCAGCACCCAATATCCCAGGACCCGCTTGCCACTGTCCACCTTCAAGAGCTGTGCGCTCACCTTCTCTAAGAGGTCTCCTTTCCTGTGGAGGCTCTCATGTATTATATACCATCAGAGGTAGCAGAAAAAAGTATTAGATACCCTTTTTGATTTTTAAGTACGAATGAGGAGGACAAGAGGGAGAGTGCTAGTTATTCTTGGGACTACAAGCCTAGGTGTTGTGTCAGATGTTTGAAGAATCACTGTTGTTAAAATTTCAACAGATTTATCTGAAAGCAAGCATCTTTGCAAAACATGCTCCAAGAAGAGAGGGGATAAAGAAAGGAAGACACAAGAAGAAAACTGTCACCAAAATGAATGACTAAATAGAAATGCTTGGGAATTTTTCAACGAAATGCTTCCTCTGTGATTCACTGATCCACGGAAATGAAACTTTTCACAGCGTGCCTATGACTAAGCATTTCTCAGGTAGAGGCCCTCAGGTACAGTGCAGACCTCCTGAGCAGACAGGAGAGAAACAACCAGTCCTGCAGTACTTAGTATTGCAGACATAAAAATTACCTAAATTCAGCCCGTTTCCTCTGGGCTTGTATTTCTCATTAAGCACTCTCACCAGCAGGCTATGCAGCAAGAATTTGATCTTCTTTTCTTACAAGGACTGTGTGTGTGTTTGTGGACACACATGCATATATGAAAACCCCAACAGACTATATAATCTTTTCCTCATGTGGCATAGGAACGTTCTTAAATCTCAAAAACTTCAGAGGCTGAGGAAAACCATTTTCTACCCAGCTCTACTAATAAGTTAAACAAAACTAATAATCATATCTATTAAACACTAAACACCTATTTAGCTCTTCCAGTTAACTGGTCTGGAACACATCTAAATTAAAACAGGCTAGTGCAAACATATTAATTCAATAATAGTAATGTGAACATCCTTGTAAATCAGAGCTGATCAGGTGCCATGCAAGCTCGCAGACATTTTACAGCTTTCACCTTTGCTTTGCTCAAGTCAGGGTGAAAAAGAGAACGCTTATCTTTGACCTCATGAAGCAGCCTTCGTACATAAATGTGAAGGTTTCTAAGCAGAGAGAATAATTTTCACTAAGATGAATTTGCTATTGATGTTGTACAAAATATATCACATGTGTATTTCCTCAACGGTGAAATATCTTTTAAGTCTGTGTACATGAAAGAAAAACCCTTGTAAGTGTTCCTGTTTCACGTGGTATCTGGAATTTCTTCAACCAAATGGAAAAAGTACAATTGCATGAAAGGATGTGGAGTACTACATGTATTTTAACATATGCCTCTCACACATGCCCCCAAAATCTTTTAAAAAGTAAGAGTCATGTTTTCATGACATTTTATAAGTGTATGTTCTGAGAGAAAACATCAGGGTTTTTTTTGCATATTTAGAACAAAAACACAACAAAGTTTCTGAAATTTCAGAAGCATGAATAAGATCAACATCTTAAGAGTGAAAATGTAGCTGTGTTTACAAAGAAATACCTTTTTCTACCTTATATCTATTTTGTATCGTATATCTTCTTTGTATCTTCATACTTTAGAAAAGCTCACAGTTGTTTTTTCATCCCATTCAACAACAAAAGAAGGTAGCATGTGATTTAAGACATTTAATCCAAGCTTAACAAGTTATCTCCTACTTAAATATTGCTAATGAGTACTCTGTCAGGTAGTGGAAAAATATCTTTACAATTAGAGACTTGACTTCAACCTAATTTTCTTCTGCAGGATGTTGTAGATCTGCCATGAAATCAATAGCATTATGATGTAACAATTTAAAAGTGGGGTAAGAGAAAGTTTGAGTCAAATGTAGCCAGATCTTTTGAAGGAAGGAAAATATAATGGTAGTAGAACAGTTGAGTTTTTAATGTCATTTTAATACTCACTTTGAGAAAAATGAAACTCCTGGAAGGCTGTAAAGTGATTGAAACTGAAGCATGAGAAAATTAATTTAGCACTGAAAGAATGTGGAAAGGAAAGTCTACATCACAAATTCAACCATGCAGAGAGAAGCTTGCAAACAGATGCATGTCCTGGCACAATATCCATTTAGCCATCTTACCCTTGTTCAGAAAAGACTGAAGGCACTTAGATAAATATCCTTATGGCCCAGAGTTAAAAATAAATAAATCCCTAAATCTTTTCATTTTCTTAAATATGTCATTTTTAGAGCTAGCTGAAAATTTCCAAATCAGGCCTTACAAATATTTGCTTACATCCTGAAATCATACTTTGTTCATTTCCCCTGTTTTAGTCATTGCTCATGCACATTCACACTTGCAATTTTTTGTTTGCACATATGTTTAGGCAACATCTGTTCTTTACTCCCATCTGATTGAGATTATCTATGTATCTATGCACAAAGAAGGCAATTGGTTATCTGCTACTGTCACTTATTTTCATCTAACTTTATAAGCTCAAGTCAGAGGGAGCAGGGACCGAATAGAGCAGAAGCTGACTGTTTGCCTTGCATAGCTGGTGAAATGCCTGACTTTCACATGATGCACATTTTCAGCAAGTAGATATCAAGGCACTTTATTGAAGGAAGCCAGTATCATTATCACCATCTTGGAAACAGAAAAAAGGGAAGACAGACCACCTGACTTGGTCAAGATCAGTCACCGGATCACCAGTTCTCCTGCATCCTAGTTCATGTCTCTCTCCTTTGCTCTACACTGTCTTCCTGTAATAAAAGGCTGAAATATGTTATTTCAAAGAACTAGTTTGAAACGAGTAAGAAAAGAAGAAGAGAGTTACTCAGACAGAATAAAGTGATCAATTATATTGGATAATTTTGAGGCAACAAATAATTTCATTAGCACATCCTGTCTGAGTATACAATTTCATTTGAATGATGAGTGATAAAGGAACTTGGACATCAGTCAGCATTCAGGACCCTGCAACACTAACATTTATTTCTTCCACCATTGAAGATGGCACTATTTCCTACAGTGTTTGTGTTTCAGCAATACAGAATTTTACTCCAACTATAGATTCTTTAAAACTGTGCAAGTTCTCACAGATGCCCACCATAAAGAACTAGAAGATACTTGATAATAACGTATATTTGCTACAAGTCATGTTTGTGATCACCTCTCCCGCCTGGCATAGTGTAAGAATATGTTTAACTACAGATTTGATGGAGGCAGCCAGGTTTCTATAACGAAAGGCTTTTTTCCTTCCCAGATTCTGTTTTTAAAAGTGTCTGGTATTGTACAGCAGAAGCAATTGTGGCAGAATGAAAGTTTCCTGCTTTTTATCCTCGTTTCTATTTACCTGCCTGCAAAACAATCTAAATTTTCACTGCAATTCTCCTTGACATTTCCCTTATCTATTTTCCTTTCTCATTAGTCCGCCTCATGAGAAAATATGGGTGCAGAATACTAAATCAACTTTATGGTCAACACATCTGGTGCATATTGACAGACAGATTGCCCACATACGTAAGTCCTGGGTTTGAGAATTTTTTTTTACCAGAAGCATAAGAACATGTTCTTCCTGAACTGGAATATGTTCAAGAAAAACCTTTGCAAATAGAAGACTGTTATTCACCTAAAAGAAAGCAGGTAGCATCATTATAGCAAAGCAATGTAAACATACAAAAATAGAAGAGAAAGATGTATTTTTTTTACCCTTATTCTGAATATCCGGTTGGCTGGTTGATTTGTTTTACCCTTTCAATTATATATACGAAGTAATTTTCATTAAGAGGCATCCCAGAAGGAATTGGTCTATGTCCAACCACTTACAATTCTTGTCATTTTGCCAAAGAAGAATACAGTATTGCTAGGGGTCAAGTCCCAGAGTTAGGATTCGTTGCATCAGTTCCTTGGGACTGACTCCTTTGATGGATGTGTTCAATGGGATGGGACTCTGATCTCAGTTGCAGTTCACAGATGTTTCCATGATACAGATAAACAGAATATTAATTTGAATGTATTTATACACTGTATATCACTATGTGTCTCATATTATGATCTTCATGACCCACCTGTGGGGTAGAGAGGCTTATACTTGTCATTTGTCACCTAAGGAACACAAACCATATGACTTGTCTGTAGTCACACAGAAAGTAAGAAGTAACGGATAGGACAGGTCTTTCCCTGCTGAAGATAACTGCAGCGAGCCCTCAACCTCAAGAGGAGCATCGTTCATGTTCAGATAGAAGATTCCACCAAAACTGGTTGCACTCACAGTAAATGTTACTGCTGCTTCTCCACTGGTGGCAGTTTTTTTCCTACTGTGGTGTGATGCGATGGACCACTTTGAGAAGTTCCTACTAGCTGCCAGCAAGAAGAAAAGATGCATCCCAGGCCCTCAAGGTTTCACAATTCAGTTGTGAATAGGATATAACAAGAGAATTCAGAACAACAACAATAAAATAAATTTAAAAAAAGACAGAAGGGCAAAGAAGGCAGAGCAACCTAACGTTTTTAACATTATATGGTGATTTACTTTAGCATCTACTAGTCCCAAGTTTTAGATATCTCTCTCCAAAACCTTGCAAATACAAATATATCAGATATGAGTAAGTGAATATGGATGTCTTAACTAGATCATGCTCTTCTCTCACTTGCAAAAGTCTGATACAATGACTAACTACAGGCCAGTCAGTCTCACCTCAGTGCTTGTCAAGATCATGGAGCAGATCCTCCTGGAAACTATGCTAAGGCACACAGAAAATAAGGAGGTGATTGGTGACAGCCAGCATGGCTTCACTAAAGGCAAACAGCATCTGACAAATTTGGTGGCCTTCTACGACAAGGTTACACCGTCGGTGGATAAGGGGAGAGCAACTGACATCATCTACCTGGACCTGTGCAAAGCATTTGACACCATCCCACATGACATCCTTGTCTCTAAATTGGAAAGACAAAGATTTGATGGATGGACTAGTCGGTGGATAAGGAATTGGCCGGATGGCCGCACTCAAAGAGTTGCGGTCAATAACTCGATATTCAAGTGGAGACTAGTGATGAGTGGCGCTCCTCAGGGGTCAATACTGGGACTGCTGCTGTTTAACATCTTTGTTGGTGACATAGACAGTGGGATTGAGTGTACCCTCAGCAAATTTGATGATAGCGCCAAGCTGTGTGGTGCAGTCAACACACTGGAGGGAAGAGACACCATCCAGAGGGACCTGGACAGGCTCGAGAAGTGGCCCTGTGCAAACCTGATGAAGTTCAACAAGGCCAAGTGCAAGGTCCCACATGTGGGTCAGGGCAATCTCGAGCACAAATACAGGCTGGGTGGAAAACGGTTTGAGAGCAACCCTGAAGAGAAGGACTTGGGGGTGTTGGTGGATGAGAAGCTCAACATGAGCTGGCAATGTGTATTCACAGCCTATAAAGCCAAGAGCATCTTGGGCTGCATCAGAAGAAGCATGGCAAGCCCCTCTACTCCACTCTCTTGAGACTCCACCTGGAGTACTGTATCCAGCTCTGGAGCCCCCAATATAAGAAGGTCATGGACCTGTTGGAGTGTGTCCAGAGGAGGGCCACAGAGATGATCAGAGGGCTGGAGCACTTCTCCTATGAAAAAAGGCTGAGAAAGTTGGGGTTGTTTAGCTGGGAGAAGAGAAGGCTTCAGGGACACCTTACAGCAGCCTTCCAGTACTTAAAGGGGGCCTACAGAAAAGGTGGGGGGGGACTCTTCATCAAGGAGTGTAGTGATAGTACGAGGGCTAATGGTTTTAAACTGAAAGAGGGTAGATTTAGATTAGATATTAGGAAGAAATCCTTTACTGTGAGAGTGCTGAAACACTGGAACAGGTTGCTCAGAGAAGCTGTGGATGCCCCATCTCTGGAAGTGTTCAAGGCCAGGTTGGACGTGTCTTTGAGTAACCTGCTTTAGTGGGAGGTGTCCCTGCCCACAGCAGGGGCGCTGGAACTAGATGATCTTTAAGGTCCCTTCCAACCCAAACCATTCTATGAGTCTATGATTTGAAGTTTACGGGAAATCCACATTCACAGAATCACAAAATGGTTGTGGTTGGAAAGTACCTGTGGAGGTCATCTTGTCCAGCACCCTGCTTAAGCAGGGTCATCTAGAGCTTGTTGCTCAGGACCAAGTCCAGGCAGCTTTTGAACATCAGATGGAGATATCCTTACAGTAAAAATGTGTTTCCTGATGTTCAGAAGGAACCTCCTGTGTCTCAGTTTGTGCCCATTGCCTCTGGTCCTGTCACTGGGTACCACTGAAAAGAGCCCGTCTCTGTCTTCTTTGCACTCTCCTTTCAGGTCTTTATATACATTGACGAGATCCCCCCCTTCTCTCCTTCAGCCTAAACAGTCCCAGCTCTCTCAGCCTTTTCTTACAGGACTGATGCTCTAGACCCTTAATCATCTTTGTGACCCTTTGCTAGACTCTCTCCAGTGTTTCCATCCCACTCTTGTGCTGGGGAGCCCAAAACTGGACACAGCACTCCAGATGTAGCCTCACCAGTATTGAATAGAGGGGAAGGATCACCTTCCTCGACCTGCTGGCAGCACTCCTAATGCAGCCCAGGACACTGTTTGCTGCCTTTTTTGCAATGTAACGTTGCTGGTTCATGTTCAACTTGGTATCCACCAAGACCCCCAGGTCCTTTTCTGCAGAGCTGCTTTCCAGCTGGTCAGCTCCAATACACCAACATCTGGGGTTGTTCCTCCCCAGCTGCAGGACTTTGCACTTCCCTTTCTTGGTCTAATTGTGAATCAAAAATGAGAAAGAAATTCTTGAAGGCATTGGAATCCATAATTATACACTTTTTGTGTAAGTCCACTAAAATGCTGTTTATGAAGGCAAACTCTCTAATCACTTCTCTTCATAGAAAAAAGCCAGTGTTTCAGAATAACAGTAGAAAAACTAAGCTCAAATATAACTGCCACTTCAGAAACAAATATTGACTTCATTTGCCTGAAAACCATCCAAAATTCAGATACCCATTTATTGTAATGATCTCAAAGGCTCTAGAAAGAGATTTATTATGCTACATATTTTTTGTTCCACACAAATACCAATTTGTCAAGATTCAAGATGAAAGATATCACCTTATGTTTAATTTGACAGGACACAGATGAAATAGCTTGATTTCAGCGTTAATGTACATAATTTTCTGATTTTCAAGACCCAAAACATCCTCAGTCATTGACTGCAACTTCCTAAAAAGCGGTATTTTTCAGAAGACTGCTAAAACGATTTGTTAATTTACCCAAGTAGTGGACAAAAGTGTCTGACCCTAAGACTTGACTTCCATGATTTTAATCTGGCTATGACATTCCAATGTCCCTGCATACCCTTTCCCACGCACAAAGGGAGAACCTTAGTCCCTTGACCCCCTTGTCCCCATGACGCTATCGACACCATTTCACAGCCTTGTTTCACTTCCAAATCTGCCACAAAGCACTGGGAAGCACTCAAGGGCTCAGAAGCCAAGCTGTAGTTATCTGTCATTTTAGCAGACTCTTTCTCACCTTAAAATCAATCTTTGGTTGGATATAACTTGTGTGAGCAGCAATCACAGCCTTCTTTCAATGTTTATTGCTCGCTGTTTACTCACCGTAGAGCCAGATTGGGAAACTGAAGAAGTATGCCGGTGAAGTATGTTGGAAGAACATAAAGCAGAAGCAGAGAAGAAAACATGCACCTCATTATTCAAGACATACTTTTAGACTGAAGTCAAATGTATCCAAAAATCACCTGCCATTTTAATTTCCTACAAATAGTACCCTGAAGTTCATAGACAAATTTTTAAAACAGATAAATACAAAGCCACCTACAGATGCATTATGATTTAAATGTGACAGATCTACTAGAGCTGATAAGCATGCTATTTCATACACCGCCCTGATTAGGAGTGGAAGGGGGTTTTGGGTGACTTTCAGATACTCTGTGTCTCTTTTTCAACACCAATGGGATTTGGTAATGCTCAGCAACTGGGAGGAGATGCTCAGCCCTTTGCAGGACTGAACTTATAATTATCAATAGAAAGATACATTGATAAGTCAACGTTTAAAAAATACATGTGTCAGTGTGATTTGTACAGGTGTAGCTGTTCAAAGAACACATCAGAACTGTACCTTAAAAACACGCCTCTCAGAGTTAATACAGTTCTTCAGATATTGGAAACGGCAGTGGGTTTAGCATACAGGTATGCCTGTTCTCCGAGTAGCAGGACAAGAGAGGAAGGGAGAAGAATAGGGGGAGGGTGAGGATAAGGAAGAGGGGGAAAAGGAGAAAAGAGCAGAGAAAGAAAAAAGAGAAAGAATATTCCCATAGGCTCAAAGAGGAAAGATGAGAAAAATGCTAAGAACAAGTTAAAGAGCTGAAAAAAACCACAGTTGTATAATGACAGCTTTGTAAGACCATGAAAATATATCAAAACAACAACAATGCAAACTAATATGCATGTCTTTTGAGTCAAACCTTGTAAATCTTACTCAGGCAAAAAATATATTACAGTAAATGCTGGGTAGGATTTGCAGATTTCACCATTTACTAGCAGAATTTATAGTTATTATTCTCATCTGTTTTTCATTAACACTGAAATTCCATGTGAAACCCTAGTTCATTGAAGTTAATGCCAAAAGCATCTTGGACTGTAATGGGCTCAGAATTTCTGCATCATTAGGTACTACTACATGTATTAAGTAACTTACAGGAGTATAACTTATTACATTAAAGACATATATTTCAATGCACACAGTAAAGTAGCATAGGCTAAAAGGAAACACAAGACTTATTGGATCTTTAATCATTGTCCTAGTTAGCAAAACTATAACCATATTTTCACGCACACTTCGAGATGCCATGAGTGCTGCTGCCAAAAGAAGTCAACCTAACCATTTTTGCTGGACAGTTTCTAATGTGAATTTGTTCTCTGATTCAACCTGCTGCATAAACGTGCTGCCGAAGGAGGGAGAAACATGGAATGAATGTATGCCTGTGAGAGGAAAGTACATCTTCCTTTAGTCAAAATGATGGTTTGTTCCACCTTAAAGTGTTTGTGAAACTGTGATGGCAGAGGGATCAGGACCTGTGTTTTTTCAAGTGGTCTTGAGGTACAAGTACCAGTAGACAATAGCATGTCAAAACAGTGCATGAGGAACTTCAGTACCTATTTATGATGTTCATGGCAGAAACAAGATACCTGAATTGTGCATCAGAAGAGCTCAGGTACTAGACTTGATGCTGCTTCTACCCTGAGGAATGGGTATCTTCAAGCCTCCATGGTGTTCAGGTCTGCACTGTGAAGGCAGGCATGAGCTTGCTTTGCCCAAGCAACTCCGAGCCCCTGACTGTAAGCTATTTATCAAACAGAAGCATGTAGCTACAGTCAGCCCTGGAAGCATCAAAGGTCCATTGAAACATAAAATATATTGGCTTCTAGTCCACTTGGAGCACAGGCAGAGCATGCTTATGTCCGCCTGCAAAAGGCAATGCAAGTGTAGCCTTCTGTCTTTTCCTTCTGTCACTCTTCACCGGTCTGGTTTATTTGTGCCAGGAGATTTTCATGACTGCAACCCTCTCTCACTCCAGATCCTGTTTGGACCCCTCAGTCCTGCACAGCACCAGCAACAATTCCCCACTGCTGTCTCTCGGGAAAGGGAAGTTTTAATCTGATGTGTCTGAATAAACTTGCCCTGCAAAGCTGCAGGCAGCAGATAATTCCCTCTCCATCACCAGAGTTAATTCCCAGTTTCCAGGGAGTGGAAGTCGAGGGCGAAAGCTGTGGCAGGTAGGAAGAAGGAGTGCTGCTAATTATGAACCACGTGGGGGGTATGCATTTTTTTGCACTCAGTACTAACAAATCACTGTATTGCCTATGCAGCAGCTCCAAATGGCAAAGCACAGTGATGTCTCTGACAACTCTAATGGAGACAGGAGATCCCCAAGAACATTTCAGCAGAGGTCCATTGACTTCAATAGACTACAGCAAAACCAGCAGAAATTCACCCATGGAAAAACCAATAATGGATAGGGGTCTTTTTTACTCCCCTTCCTTTTCTACTGGCTCTTGAAGTAACTTAAATAACCCCTAAAAAAAAAAAAAAAAGGAAAATAGGTAAGAAGTTGTGCGTGAAAGAGGAAGATAAAATGGGCTTTAGACGAAAAAAAAAATATTGGAGGAGTTGGGAGAAAGGAAGGAGTTAGCAAATTAAATCTTGCCCTGATTATCTCATAGTTCTAATGATCTGAAAAGAGGGGGTGGAAAGAAAAAGGAAGAGATCAAGGAGCTTAGAGTAATTAATTAATTCATTGTTTGGATTGTCTCCTATTCTTCAGCACAGAAAAAGAAATCAAGATTAAAAATAAAAATGAAAGTGAAAGTTATTAGAATAATTAACTTATAATTACACTGTTGTGCTGATTTGGTTTTGTTCTAACTACAAAAAAGAAGTCCAATAAATCCTACTTCATCAAGTTATTTTTTTAACATTTTTTTTATTTCAAAGTAAAAGCTTCTGAAGTGTGCAATTGAATGCCATTTGAAAAAGGAAGGAAGATTATTGCTCAAACCTCTATCATGCTAAGAAGTTATGGATGTCTGCTCAGTTTGGACTGGTCTATCTTTACACTTTAGGAGACACCTCTCTTTCCCCTGTGTAACCCCTACAAGAAAGCACACTCCTAAACATGTGCTTCTAATGCAAAATTGGAAACCTGGCATGCAACAGAATTTCACAAAGCCTGAAACACTGCTTCTGAAGAGGTGAAATTCCCCACGTGTTTCAGTGGGAAGCCACTGCTCTGGATGACCTCTGCCAGTGCAGCTTCTCAAGTGCCTGGTTTTGATAACAAGAGAGAAGTGTGTGGCTCCAGCCCACCACAGCTCAATCATGCACCACATCTTTGGGCAATGCGGCAGCAGATCTGTTGAGCTGCCTTCTGCTGAGGGAGCAGAAAGGGAAAACAGCGGTGCCCCACACCATTGCCCCTGTTGTCTGGGGAAGCCCAGGCTGCTTCTCCTCCCGAGTGCCCAGCTGGGGGCAAAGCTGTCCAGGACTATGGATGGAGATCCACTCAGGCACCGATCCTAACAGAGAAACCGCTCGTGTGCCAGCACAGACGGTTTTAAATCTGCTAGTGAATCTGAGAGAGGTTACCCCTGGGCCTTGCAAAGATTTGACAGCATGTACTATATGCATAATGTATGTGAATAGCGTGGAGACAGAGATGATGCAGTATACAAATGAGTACTGTAGTGGAAAAGATATGCACCAGTTCAACTTGTCTAAATTAAAATCACACCGAAGCCACTGCTGAATGTGCAATATACTGAGCTCCCTCAGCAACAACTCAGAGGTGCATAATCTAGGGCAACAGCTAGCGCTGCCAACTTCTCTGAAATACAAGGTGCACAAATGTGCGAGGAAAAAAATATCCTGGCCAGCCTTGCTAGCAAGACCCAAAGAGAACAGCAATAGTATAGGATGAGACAGGTGTCTGCTAATACAGTGACCAGCCCCCAAAAGTCCTATGCTGGCTGCAGATAATGTTAGCCTGGAATATGCAGGATTCCATTTATTACATCTGGTTATGTTGCTTCTTTTAATATCTTATTGTTGTTCTGGTTATGTTATTTATCTTAGTATATATTGTTAATTATTGTCTTATTATTACTACTGTAATTATTATTATTATTATCATTATCATCATCATATACCTCTATAGCCCCTGCAAATACTGAAGTTGGCAAAATGCCTGCTGTAAGAAAAACTTTTAGGGAAACTGGTCATCTGAACCATTGGTAAATTTTGGCTTTTTCGTCTTCCTTATATGTAGCTTACAATAGGGAAATTTTTTACCTCCCATAATCCTCATCTTTGGATTTTTCATATCATCTACAGGCTACTCACTTGCCTAGGCTGCATTTTCCAGCACTGTGTCAATTTTCACTTGATGTGAGGAGTTTAAAGAATTGGGAAAAGAAGACTTGAAAGGAAACTGCTCAAGACACCAGTTGAATAGTGTGTGATAGACAGCCTTACGCATACAGTGGGCCAAGTTTTCAGATGATGTAAATAGCTGTAGTTTCGCCAAAGCTAGTAGACCTGTAATGGAAGGTAACAGAATGTCTTATTAGACACAGAGATTTTAAGGGGAACTTTAATTTTCCAAATAACCTATCCTAGCTAACTGGTTTCAGGGATTTGAGAGCTGATCACTCCAGAAGGAAAAAAAAAAAACAAAACACAACAAAATAGATGCTATATCATGGGAGTTCATGATATTTTTAGTAGACATGGAACATTTTAAGAGTTGCTCCATAATGCAGTCATTCTTATTTCAGCTATTCCTTTGCACTCTTCAATTATTAAAGTTTAATGCAGAGAATTCCTTAGGGACTTTCACATTTATTAACAAAGCATTTTACGTGCTAACAGAAAATCCCCAAATTAAGAGAAATCATTTACAAGGAGACAACAGCTGTTACAGCATTAAAACTTTAATTGGCACCCCCTAACAGATCGCTGGGTATTTCAGTCATCCTCTTAAGGATGTGATAATCCTTATAATATTCAGAAAGAGAACAATTTTTAAGAACAGGATTGCACATTAGCATAGACTGAGTGTGTATGCAGATGCAAATACATGTCTGTCCAAAATAGATGGTGCCCTGAGAACACACTGTGAGTCAGGAAACTGAATTCTGCCTGTTACCTGTGATGTTAGACAAGCCATTTCTCTAATTTGCATCCCTACCCACTTCTTGCCAGTACATCTTAAAAGTTCTTCAGAACCAGGGTAATCTCTCACGACCCCTCCTATTAGACAGAGCCTTCAGCTACCTTGGTAATGACATTAATAAAAATAATGGATATGATTTGTTAACACACAAGAATGTGAGAAGGTGATTCCTTGTGTGCTATGCAAGTGAAAGAGAAAGATAAATTCTGCTGAATATCTAAGCACTCTGAATCAATACCAAAGCAACATAAATCAGCTCTGACAATGCATCCCTCATCCAAATTCTGCTATTGTAAAAACAAATTTTTGAAGAATTACGCTAGTGACTGAGAGACAGAGAACACCATTGATGAAATTATAAGTGGGCTGGCTCAATGGCACATTTGGAAAAAATAATAAAATGAACAGAGTAACTGGTACAGTAAATTATCTCTGTATTTCAACATCCATTCATCTAAACCTTGCAGCACTGGAATGAAACTGAAAACTATTGGTGTGCCTCTCCTCAGGGATTTTTTCCATCTGTGAACAACATTGTCAACAAAGTTTTCTCTGTTTTCCTTCATTCCCAAGCAGCCTAAATAAAACAGTAACAGAGAATCCTGGAGAAGATGATTAAAAGTGGTATTTAAAAAATTGCCTTGGGATGGGATTGCATCTCATAAGCAGCTGCTTAAGTGTTTTGTTGATCTTGGGTCTTAGAGGAAGCTTTGCTTCAATGGTAGGAAATACATAATGGTTTCACAGCTTAGCCACACTAACACCAAAGTATATCAAATGCTTTCTTCATAGCATAATTAAGAAAATACTTCCTAATGTTGCTGAAAATTTGACTTTGAATATTACGTGGGAAACAGAAGGCTAAGTAATGATTATTTGCAGAATAGTAACCCAACTATTTTCAACTGTTTCAATTAACTTCAAATTTAAGCATGAAAAAAAGCCAACAAACTATTATTCAATTAAGATTTCAAAAGGCTGATTCTGAAAAAAAAATGAGGTAGTAAAGATGAAACAGAGGTTAAAAAAATATATATTTGCAAAGACTTATTCTTGTCTTGCTTTCACAGGCAACCCTCCTATTAACTTTCGTGGTGATGTATCATTATTGCATGTTTTTCTCTGGTCACAGTTGGTCTCCAGCTTCTGGCCAAGGAAGATACCCCATTTCTGTTCTAAGTATAAATACCAAGGGCCTGAAGTATATATGCACAAATACAGACCTAAATTTAGCTCTAAACACAGATCTACACTAAGGAACTTTTTACTCCACAGACAGCTCGTAACAGGCTTCAGTGTACCTTTTGGAAGCCTAGTCTGAGTAAAGGAAAATCCTCCCTCAATTCCAGTCACCCCTTTCTGAGGTGTACACAGTTGCATGAAAAACTCAGGTCAGGTTTTTCAATATCCATCAGTTTTTAAAAAATAAAAAGTCTGGATTATGACAACTGATCCTTACAACCATCGTATCTGACTTCAGCAATTCATGTGCACCTTGATGCAAAAGGAGGTCTTTCATCCAAAGAACTGGTATCTGTTGTTCTGCATTGTTAAGGAGATGCTGCAGAGAAATTTGTATTTAGTGTCACTCTCACAGCTACTACTCAGCTTTGCTTATCAGCAGCAGAACAAATCCATCAAGAATTGCTCAGAGGGGAAAGTTGACAAGAAAGGGAGAGATACATCAAAACATGAGTGACAATCCTATTGACTTAGCCTCAATCACTCTTAAAATACTGTATTATATATACATGCATGCAATAGTGTTCGTACTTCAATATGATAAGAAAACCAGGCAGAACAGATAAATTTTCAGTTTAGACACAGAACAAATGAAATTGTAAAAGTTTATATTTTATAAAAGCATAGTGCTTCAAAACTAGTATTCAGCATGCATGGGAATCAATACTATAAACCACAGATTGTAACTCATGTTTTACAAGGTGTCTTCTGCCTTTCTATATGCATCTATATACAGAGTGTAGTCCATCCTCAGTATTATTTTAACAGTTTGGATAACATAACTATACTGTCTCACACGAATGCCATAACCACATGACTTGAACCTCATCTACCTGCCTAACATTTTTAATAAAATATGCTCCCTGCTTGAGGCAATGCTTGGCAGTCCCTCTCATACCTGTCTCTGCCAGGTCAAAGTAGGAAAGAAGTAAGGGTTCAGGGTTCAGATGCATTGGGGCAGGACTGCAGAATTGCTTCACGTTTACTTGACAAGAAGCCAAGGAGCTGGATAGTTGCATGTCAAAGCTTGCAGAGGTATTAATGAAAATAATGTGGATTTAACACATAAATTCACATAGTGGAAAGACTTACTTGCTGGATCCCCAATATGAATAAATGCCAGAGAAGAAGTAATCTAAATGGTTGTTAGCATAATTTGAGTGCTGAGTGCTGTTCTGCTCCAGCTACAAATGTGATTGAGACATATGCCTACTCTGATGGAGGAAATTAGCAGAGGATTACCTCTTTCCCTAAGAAGATTAAACTAAAAAGAAAAAATAATTTGCTTTCCATTGCACTGCTATACTATCTACCATTAAAAGAAAACAGACTACATTAAAAAGGACCATCAGTTTAATGGAAAGATTATTCTGACAGTTGCCAGCTTTACAGCCTGTTTAGTCACATAAGTCAAGCCCACATACGAAGCAACAGCAGAAGCCGTTGCCTTAGCCCAGACAGCAGAAACATAAAGAATTTATAATGAAATAATGAAATGAAATCAAGAGATCAGGGGTTTGTTCTAGATTCCTGCCTTGCCAGCATTGTAGCACTATTCCATCTTCCCATCCCATCTCAACAGAGGAGCCTACACAAAACTGGTAGTTATGGGAACTGAGGACACAGACAAGGATGATCCCATTCCTTGTCACTCTAACTCTGCCCAAGCCTTCAAGATATGTTATAGAGTTCAATATCTATGTATTGTGATTGAAAGTTGAAGTATTAAGGAAGAGGGATAATAACACAGTCACTCTTGATATCCTCAAATCCATATTTTATGTGCCACACAACCATGTGCCAGTCATGGGAAAGTGTACAGGCTGCATTGTCCAAGTACACTACTAACGATGCTGGAGGGTGTTGTATATGCAAAAAGGCAAAGGACATGCAACCATTAACACAAATGGGCCATAACACCTTTCCTCGTTACCTGACAAAAGACATCCTATCCACCCACACATGATTGTGCAGTATTCTGTTACCAGTGTAGACAGAGAAAATGTAAGAATTTTGCTGGTATTTTAATTGTGTCTCTAGCAACATCTATAGTTTCCCCTTTTCTGCAATAGCAGTAGCTGAATAAAGATACACAGGATCCTTCTTGTTTCCAGTTGCTTTTTATAACCACCTAGGTATTTTCTTGAATAGAAGGGGTTGGACTAGAAATACAACCAGAAAAAAAGAAAAGTCAGAAACACAGTCAAGCTCCAATAGGCCTACATCCTACTCATACCCTGTGCACAGTGTTTCCCATTGTCTCATTCAAGCTCTTCAAGCTGCAGGAAATAATAAACAGTTCACACAGGAGCATACCTGGAATTTCGGTCTGACAAATCTGAGCCCACTTCCGAGCTCTCTAAGGACCACAGTTTTGAGGCTTTTGTGGCAGAGAATAGGTCGCATATGTACTATGTCCTTAAAGATGAGAGGTTAGGATATGTCCAATTTATGATGCTCATTTATATTAATTCCTGCATCTCTGTTTGATTGAACCAGTCAACTGCACTTAACCTCAGCCTACAGTATAAAGCAGTCATATCTAAATCAGTTGTATTACTACTGCCAGGGTAAGGAAAAACCTCTTCACCTCTCCTTACGCAGCTCATTCATTTATAAAGCAGATAAAAGAAAGCGTTAGGAGGCAACTTGCACGAGAGCTAGTGTCTGATTCTAGGCATAGCTCTGAAAAAGTGTTAGAAAAAAACCCACCCTAAAACTCTGCGCTAAAACAATGTTGGCGGAGCAGACCCAGGAGGCGTTGTGACTCAGACACACATGGCTGAGTCACCATTCCCCTGTGCTTCCTCGTTGCTCTTGTCTGACAGTAATTTACTGAAGGTACAAGCTAGCCGGCAATTATTAGCCACCTCCCCTTGCCTACCCTGTACCAGATCAGCTGTGCTTCCAGCAGAGTGCAGACAGAAGGAATGATATGAGCAGGTTGAGCATCTCACTTCGGTATTTCTGGATTATGCACAGGGAATTTTCCTTCCTTCTCAGGCTGTTTTTTGGATATGCAACCCAAGAAGCAATGTAGCCAGTTGTTACTTGATAGGTTCAGTGCAGAATCAAAAAAAAGCAAACAAAGCCTTATCCCAGCTTCAGTAACATAGAGATCTGGTCTTGTAGGCAGGTGTAAGAAAAGTTTGGTTTTAATTAATAAAATTTATCGAACAAGGGGATTATTCTCAGGATTGCATGGTATCAACTTTTCTAGTGTCAAAACAGACTCTGACATAAACAAATTTGATTTTGCTTTCAGAAAGGAATACTCTTAGATTTACACTACTTAACAGAGCAAAAGTTAACTGTTGTCACTTTTATCCCAAACAGAGCTCAGAACAAGTAGTAGCTCTTTGCTTTTCTGAGCTGATAAAATGAAACTAAAGCAATTAAGTACTCATTTTTCACAACACAAAGTAGTTTTTACACTGATTTCAGTTCTGCCAACAGGGATGTCATCCTGATCTCATGGTGATTTTATTCTTGATCTATCTGTTTTCTTCCTGATAATCCTCCTCACTCTTCCTTAAAACAATTCCATGATGGGGAAATTCAGATGTCTCTGTCCATTCAGTTTGCTATGGCAAGGGCTGAAGCACTCCCTTCAGGCTATCTGGCCACTCTGACTGTGGATACTGGAGGATTTCAAGTGTTATAGTATATGCCATCTCCTCCAGCAGGCGAAAAACCCACCAATTACTGACCTCAGCCTTCGCAGCTCACAACCTATGAACTAGCTCATATTCTCAGTTCTCAACTCTCCGAATAAAGACTATAGCGCAAAGAAACCTTCAGCTCGTCCTTGCATCTTTAGCGACCCAAATGTCTGTAGCAAAAGCAATTAGAGAAAGAACAGTCATTCACTATGTCAGCCCCATGCAGGACAGAACATCATTCCATCATGCGCCGACAGCAGCTTATATGAGATACGGGAAGCTATTGTGCTGGATCTCAGCCAGGAGTGCAACTCCCTCTCCTCTTTAAGTCAATAGGGATTTGACCATTGGCTGCAGTGGGAACAAGAATAAACCCTTGCTGTTGCTGGGCTTGCAGCAGCGCTCTCCATGCCACCCGCTCTCTCTTTGCTTCCTCATTAACATCCTGTAATTGCAATGGCTTTTTCAGGCTGGTTTACACTGCCCAAGGCAAATCAGAAAATGTCCACCTTTCCACCACAGGGTCATCTGCATAAACAATTAATGAAGAGTTGCTGCCCTCAGCTAATGTCCTGTCTGTCAGGTTGCTATAACCTAGGGCTAGTTAGATCTTCTCAACAATGATCAGTTGCTGTTAATGTTTCAGTAGACTATTAAACTCCTGTTGGCAGGCTAAAGCATCAGAAAACATAGTGGGCTTCTTGATTAAAATATTGAAAAGACTGCTTCCTGCCGCCAATAATGGTTTTGATCTCCTAAAAGAAGAAAAATACCTTGTGGCAGAAATGTAATTACAAGAGAAACACTGTACTTCCCCAGTTTAGAGCAGATGGAGAAAAGGTCAGCTACCAATTAAGCTGTAAGATAAAATATTCCTATATATAGATAAGAAAATAATCAATGAAAATAAACTCCTTTGTATGAGAATAGACGTGTTTCCTGTTTCACTTATACTGCAAGGAGGTAAGCATGCAAATGTAGAAAAGTAGTTCACTGGCTATCTTCTGGCAATGTCATGACAGCATTTTAGGATTGAGGCAAAATCACAGAAGTTCAATGGTGTGGGTATGGAATCACCTCTAAGTCTGTGCCGTGCCTAGCCCTGGTAGTGCAGAGAGCACAGCAAAATGGATCATATGCAGATGGCACCCAGAAACAGAAGGATGGACACATTAGATGAACTAGCTACATGAAAGTCACCAGGTTAGATTTCCACTTGGTGCAAACCGGGGTATAGTTTTGCTTACTGAACTAGGACAGGAAAATGTCACCTAACGTTAAATACACATGGAAAATTTTTTCCCAAGTGAGTCACACAATTTTGATTTCCTTCCACATAGTCTTCAAAACTTGAAACGTACATTTAAGCAAGACCCGTCCTGCACATTTCTGCATTCCAGTCAGCACCATCTCAATTTAAAATAATGAGAGAATTTTCCTGGCAGAAATAATATTTTCTTGAGATTTCATTGTTAAGCCTGCCATTTTACATTTAACGTTTGATATTTTTAGCAGATAAAGCTGGGTCAAAGACAGGGAAACTCCTTGTGATGAAGGTTAATTAGGGAAAAGAGCATGAATCCAGCTGAACAATTCCAAAAGAACTACATGTTTTATTAAAATGTCATTAAAATAAACAGTAGCTAGTTTAGTTAGGCTGTCATCAAAACAGTATTTAAAACTAATGTTTCTTGAGCTAATTTTTTAAAAGATCACATTACAGAAGAGAAGGAAAGATTTTTACCGCCTTGTCTTGAAGTTTTCATGCTGAAATATGGCCTCTGCCTTAGACATATCCAAGTCCATTTAATAAATAACTAGAAATTACCATGGTAAAACTATGCTTAATCTTTAGTCATTAATGAACTCTTCAAAGAAAAATAATTTTTATGTACTTTTGAAATACCCCTGAGAACACGAATTACATTTCCAAGTATTTTTAACAGATGTGCTGGGCGTCTTCTACATTATAAACACATATGTACAGCATGGGTCATGCAGAAATAATAAATAATAAATAATCTTCTCCAGTGTTTACCAGCTCCCTTTTGTTGTTCATATAAATTTATCCTTTTGAGATTATTACAAAAATTATATTAAAAGTAATCACAAGTAATCCTGTTTAAACTTTAAGAAATGAATTACTCTGTTTACTATTGATGAATGATAATTTAACCTAAAAAATTAAGATCATATGTTCACTTGAAGTGCCCGTGAACTTGTCTCCAACTTCTATCATATTTATTTCCTTCAGTTCTCTCCCAATCTGTTTCTCTGATATGTCCAAACAATGGCTAAGACTCAGAAATGTGCCAGTGCCAAGCAAAAATGACCGGTATGCACAGACAGGGGCAAATTATTTTGTGTCATACAAACTATGATATCTCCAATAGCAAAGGTTAAGTATAGGTATTTCTCAAGGGAAAAAAACCGATGAAAACGTGTCTACCCTTTGAGGACATTAATTTGTTTCCTATTTCTGATTGCTGTGTGAGTTAGATCTAATTTAGACCTTCACCTATAGCTTGGCTCTATTTGTTTAGAAAGAGAACCTCTTTCTTTTCCCTGCTTGCAGTAGAATATGAATAGATATTAATTGTTGTCAAAACATCAGACTTGCAGAAGATCATTTTGCTGTTGCTTGTGCTGTGATTCAATAAGCTTGTAAGCTTTTGCTGATTTAATTTCACACATGCCAATCACTTTCAAAATTTTGACTCAAGAAGTTAAAGACCGTAGTCCATCAATGCCTGCAAGCTGCCGAGGAGTCACCTTGCAGCTTCTACATGGTACATTCAACACACAGCAGACTTCTGCTCACTCTAAATAAGCATTAATGGCCACATGAAGTGTACATCCCTGAAAAGGATCTGAAGAAGTGACATATATGAAAAGATAAAAACCCACTGTTTCCAAGAAAATTTTTAGTGTAAATAAGATAATTTTTTTTTTTTTTTTCTTTACTGCTAAAACCCAGAAGTTTAGTTTTGGGATCTTTCCTCCCAAATGTGCCCCCCTCTACACTGTACAAAGGGCATCCAGCTTTAAAAATGGTGCTAAATACCATAAGCTCTGACCTGCTGTGCATTTGACTCCATCCTCTCCAACCTCTGCTCAGTTCCTTCACCAAATAATAGCAAATTAGATCCAACACCTCCTTTCACGTTACCTACTAAACTTTTAAAAAATGTTCACTGCTAAATCTCTCAGTAAATCCATTTTCAAAGCTATCTCCTAGTTTAACACTATAAGGCAAATCTACACATAGAAGACTGAGCGTATACTACATTATGGGTGCCATTTATATTTACACTGCACAGGTCAGTAATAGGTTGACTTACTCCATACACTATATTTATACCAAAGATTTTAAAATGGTCACGTCAATTGCCCACATACCAGATCTCCAAATTGCAAGGCCATCAATGGAATCCTGAAAACATAGGACTCTGATAGCTTCAGTTTTTAAATTACAGAACCAACATAACATAAAATGTAAATCACTTTCATCAAGGATGAAAAAGATGCTTACAATACGAAGAACAATATCTGAAACATTTTGTGTATCAATTTTTCCTGGCACAAATTAACAACATTTATTTGATATGATTCTACTACTCATGATAAACCAGAGCACTTTACAAAGCTGTATCTATCATTATTGTTTGGATTAGTTATTCTTTGATGACTTAAGTGCCTTGTTTTGTGTATGTTTCTAAGCAGATGGAGAGTGATTTATGATTTTGGCAATTAGCAGATGGGTCACTGAACATAATTTTTAGTTAGTTAATATATTAGTTTTTGTAAAATAAAGGCTTAGCGAACTATTTTATATATAATTATTAATAATGGTAACTATTACATTCTGAGTAGGCAAGTTGTATAACTCTTATGTACTCAGTAAAGGGGCACATTCAGCTGTGGTCATGAAAAGCTCTTGCTTTATTCGGAAGAGAAAGAATCTCATAAGGGCAGCAAACGCCAGTCTGCTGCTTTGACAACAGCTTTGTATTTGAGGATATAAAAATATTTTAAAAAGGGTCTCATTTCTGTCATTCTCAGATGAGAAAGTTGTGCTTTAAATGGAGCAGAAGTTTGGCAAAGGTCAGACTGGGGATCGTTAGCAGAGCTAAGAACAGACCCTGTATTCCTCAGCTCAGCAGCACAGGTCTCTCATGCAACACAACACGGGATCAAGCCATAATGAGAAACCTTCAGGGTCACAGGCCATCAGCCCTGGCTTGCAACAATGACAGCTCAACAGTGATAAGTGAGGAAGATACATCTTTCCACTTTTTTTCCACCCATTTTTATTCCTTCCTCTACCTTTCCCTTCCTTCAACTCTACTTTGTCCAAGACAGACTGCTGTACGTTTACCCTCCTGAACTAGACTTAACCTCCAGGGGGAAAAAAAACCCAAACCAAACCAAAAACCAAACAAGGTGAAAGTCTACAAATAATCCATAACTTACCAAAGCAGCATTACATCTTCTTCCAGAGCTGGGAACTATACAGAAAATGAGAATGAATCAGCCGTTCCCAAGTAACTATGTCATCATTTATTATTGCATCCATTCTTCAATGGTTAATGCAGGTCAGGGTAATTTAGACATCTTGAAGCTGCTCTAAATTACTCTTTGGACCTCAATCATTCTTTATAGCACCTAGGACTACAGCACAAGGACACTTTTTCCTCACTTCTATAGGTGTACCATGGATCTGACAGCTGAGGATCTTGAAGCAAATCTCTAGGAAGGGTCAGGAACTCTCAGCATCACAGAGGAAAAGCAATTCAGAGGTGATCAGAGAGCAGAAGAGTCTCTGAATCAAGGTGGTGGTTTTGCCTGTTATAAAGATGAATTTAGTCCCTGACAACCAGAAAATGTCCTTCAGTTTGGGTTATTTCTTGGGGTCTAATTAAATTATCCTGGGTGTCTTTCTCTCTGTAATGCTCATCAGGAGGCTGACAGATTCGGTTCCTGCATCTCAGGAAAAATAGCATGCATATGTCAGTGGAAAAATCACAGTCTTCAGTCATGGTTTTGAGCAATATCATATAAATAAATAAAATCACAGAACTGTTTTCTGTGAGATCTCTCTCTCTTTTTCTTTTCTTCCTCTCGTGCATACAGGCTCCTCATTGGGCACAAGGCCTATGCAAATGTGAAAAGTGACTTTAGGGACACAAAGTGCATCCTGCTTGCACTGAGATTTTCAGACTGTCTTGAAAAGATTATTCACGATATACTGAAGCCAAGAGAACAATATGGAAAGCAGATTGGCTCTGCACCTACAGCCCAATGCCAATTTGGCTCTCTGTTTAGAGGCTGACATCATCTCTTGAAAGAGATGGAGCTACAAATCAGTTTAGCCCGAAAGGACACTCCACACAGCTCTGGACAGGTCGAATGGTAGTATGCTCAGGCTTCACGGAATAGTCAGTTATTAAATACCTATGATTTGGGGGTGGTGAGGGAGGTAGAGTTTACCTTCAAACTATTGATACTAGTTTGGCATCAAGTGTATTCTGCACTAGACAGTTGGTACTAAATCAAAGTCTATAGTACTTATATAGAGAAGACAGGATATGGCAGACATACAAAAAGACAGAGAAGATTTCCCACACGGAGAATGATTTTAAAATCCAAAATACAGAGATTCGAGGTCTCCACATTTTCATAGTATTTCCAAAGATTCCTTTTTCCAAGAAGACAAAAGTGAAGTTAAAAACCTGGAGATTAATAGGAAGTATCCCTATAGTGAAACAGCTGACAACTGCTGAGCTGTATTTTAAGAAATGTTCACATGCCATTCAGAGACCACACTAGATTATCCCACTTGTTCGCCTCTTACTATTA
>VYXH01000976.1:705742-729631 GCA_013397275.1 Burhinus bistriatus | reverse complement strand
TTTTTTTAAATCTTTAGCCCTTACCTAGAAGCATCTAGAGTTAATACCGATCACCTAGTTTTGGATTCTCTAGTATTTTCTGTAGTCTGGTTTAGTCTTTCCCCACTACAATTTTAAACTCCAAAGATAGATCTTCATTGTTGAGTTAATTCACATGAGTAAGTGTAGATCAAGGTGAAGGCAGACACAGGTGACCTAAATCTTGAGCAGCACAAGGCAACCAGATGACCACACAAAAAACTCAAATTTGTTTGAAGAGTATAAACATGTTAGGATTTGCTAAGCTTTAGCCTAGCCTTGTGTTAAAAACTCCTCAGCACTCAAATGAAGGGATATTTGTGTGGATTATTGATATGGTTAGGTCATTAGTGACTGACAGCGCTTGAGTTATAATTTGAGTTAGCTCTGGAGTAAAATAAGCTTTAAGCCCACTGATCCCACACATTATTTGCCAAGAGGCTATGATGACAAAAGGAAGGCAGGTGTGGGCTCTTCCCTCTGTGAGATTGGGGACTGGAGGCACTCCTTCTCCTCCTGTCCCGCTTGGGTCCAGAAGATGCCTGCTCGCTCTGTTGCCTTCCATCTCATGGCACACAAATATTTCTCTTTCAATTGGATGTCATGAGCTATAGTGCTCGTTTACAACCAAAATTTACATTCCCTCATTATTGTAATTGTTCAGCTCAGTACTGTAATTTGAAATCTGCAGCTTCTGATAATAAAAGCACTGAAGTATGGAACTTACTGTTACATCTTTTACACTGTGGGATAGACGCAGTCCACATCACATCAGGCATCTGGCTGTTGCCATGCCTTAGCTCTCTTCTGATTCATCTGTCTTAGTTGCCTCCCATGGAAACTGGGGAGCAAGAGCACTGGGGAGGGAAAATGGTTGTGTGCTGTGTTCAAGGTGCCATGCTAACATAAAATATTGATGCAGCTGGAGCACAAGCATGAATGCGACAGCTGGATAATTCACCCAGCAGCTTTGGGAATCTCATGGAATCACAGACCTAGCCACAATTTAATTATTTTTTTTTTAGCAGGAAATGCCAACTTGTGGACAGCTAAATGTAGCAACAGAACTGTGTTGATTTTAAGAACATTTTGTTTTGATGCTTTCTGGGAATGCATAGTTTTGATTGTCCATTTTCAAACCCAATTTTCATCTCAACTTCTTCTATTTTATTGGGTACATGATGTGAAAAAATAAAAAATCAGGAAAAAACATTGTGCACAAGCCTTTTCCTACCCAGCTCTCCTTCTGAAATTTCATTTCTTTAGCTTCTTACAACTTTTTGCGTTCATTCCCTCTGGGCATTTAAGGGGGGAAAAGACAAAAACAAGCTCAAAAATATTGGATGTGTAAACACTCGGATATAAAAACAACCAGTTCCCACCCATCTCTTCTTAAAATGAGATCACAGAGATGCTATCACATGAAAGAGACCCTTGCATCATTTTGCAATTTTCTCTAATACAGTTTTCAGTTGAGTTCCTCGTCTGGAACATGTCACACATCATCAAGCCTGGTGCCATGCGCCTAAGTTTTGGCAGGCTTTGCAACACTGTAGGTTTCACTTCTTTTTGACATCCCAGCAATCCCTGCTGATGATGACAGGGAAGGCCAGAGGGGAATATGAAAAGCAGCTGGGACCACGCTGGAGTCAGGAATCAGCAACGGCTTGCCCAGGCTCACCGATTTTGGTTTCATATTGAGGCCAGCTTTTGATCAACTCATGGCTGTAATTTTCAATAGAACACCTGCATTTTAACTTTTATTTTACTGTCAGATCTTTGGTATTTAAAGTCCTCCCTGCTCTTGTTCTCTGGTATGGAGGAAACAGGCCAAGAGAAAAGAAAGCTGACCCACTTCACTAGATACTTTGGTATGTTGCTGCAGATAGAGTGGCGGGACTGGTGCCACTGGCATAAGGAGCCAGCCTTATTTAGTATCCAATCTACCATATCACTCCGACAGTAATTTGAGCTCCTTGGGTTTTGCTTCTTTGAGACACCTGCCCCTGGTCCTGCAGGACTCAAATGTCAGCAAGTGAAGACAGAGAATAAATGCCTTCCCAGTCTCTCTGTTTGGCGAGCTATTCTTCAACTCCCCTCTTGCTTTCCAGGTCATTCAGGTATATTCTTTGAAGCCAGGGAGGGTCTCGGACAAAGGAAAATATACAATAAAAGGCTGCAAGTTGGAAGGACAAGTATCTTTGGGGGCCTGAATAACGAAGCATGCAGCAAACACTGCAGAAAAGCGAGAATGATGCTGGCAGCAGTGTTATTTCTCACAGAGCGCTGCAAACCAAAGGTGAGTCATGGGGAGTAAGTATGCAATTAATATAGTCTGAACTGCTCCAAGAAATAACACACAAAAAATCAAAACCTTTTCCTGCACCTTGGATTTAGAGAGGCAGAGTGAAAGCATGAAGTAATGGAGCCGGTGCTGCTCAGTAAAAGCAAAGGCTCATTTGAAGGGGGTGGGTGATCTAATAGTCAGTGAGAAGGAAATGAAGCTGAAGTCTTCCACAAAAGTCACTCAAGTTTAGATCAGTCACTGTTAACCCCACTGAGAGAAATGGCTCAACAACACGGAGCAAGGAAGGCAGGATCTCTAATCTTGTGCAAAGGGACAAGCACTTTTTCTGTCCTTCTGTTCAAAAAAATTATAACCCTACATTAAGCTGGTGAATAACTTCTGCTGATTCATAATTTCTGCTGATTCATAGAGAGACATTTGCTAATTCCACCAGCATGAAAGGAGAGCGACAGACAGAAATATTGCAAAGGAGGGTTACAATTAATCCAGGCTTTTAAACCTCTGTCAGCAGTCCCACAAGAAACATGCGTTCTTACAACAGGTTCTTTAATAAAACACACATCTAAAATGTGCAAGGGAGCGTTGCATAGATGCATGGAAATCAGCTTGGTATTGGAGTAGTATGTGTGGATTTCCTCATGGGTTTATAGCTGAGAGGAGCAGGAGCATCCAGTGAAACCAGTGCAACAGGGACTCATCGGAAGGGTAGACTCCAGCCACTGTTCCCAAACTGCCTTTTCCAACAGGCTGAGAGCTGGTTTGCCTTTCTTGTATGATGTGAAATTCTTCTGCAGGAGAGGAATATGTAATAGGCTCAGAGGGATATCATACCAGAATTAAAGGGAATCCTGGGTATGAATTAGTGTTCCTGCATAATAATATGTAAAGTCTTTATAAAGAGGTTCTCTAAGGTATCAAAATCCTGCATAGCACAAAGCTGTGATGAAACTGGACTCTCTGTGACTGCCCAACAAGAATAAAATAAAGATATATCATCAGAAAATGAAACAGACCTTTTCCATGGGAAAACATTTTCTCTAGGTGGACTTTCAGTTGTGAAAATCCTATATGGTGTAATTTGGCATAAACACTAACACTGTCCTGCTTGGAACACCATATGAGAATTTACTTAGATTTTTCTGCACCGTTACATCCTGAGAATTACCTGAACAAAATCTGTTGGTTTGGATCAATAGTCTACTTTGCATCCACGAGCATCAACCATACTGCTCATGAGAGCTGCAGTTCCTCGCTTCATGTGCTCCTGTTGATTTACTTTTTGGTAAACTACATCTCCCTCAATCCATTAATATTCTAGTAGATGTTGTACTCCATACTCTGTGACTAGTTTTAGCATACAGACACATCCTACAGATTCAAGATGATCTCTGCCCTCCATCTCTCCACACTATAATGAAAGAGGTGGTGTGGAAATTACTCAATAAGCTCCTGTAGCCTTCCAAAATCCTACACATGGAATAAATTACTGCAGAGGAAAAGCACCACATGTCCCAAGACTATCTATAGTCTGACACTATGAAAACGCTTTTGAATAGCTCATTCCAGCAAACAGCAAAACATACATTAAGACATCTTCTCTTCCCCTGCCATCAAGTGGGACAACCTATTAGAGAGATAGACTTTCAGTTACGGTATTTTGTCTCTTTCTTTCTGCTAGTCTGACCAGCAGGTTTGGTGTTCCTCTTCAGTTTCCTTTTTTTAGTGCTTCCTACACTAGAAATACATCTCTCAATAATGCTGGTGCCTTTCTCTACGTGGTCTTAATTCCAAAACCATTCTATTCTCCACTCATTACTTCAGATGGTAGTTTCAACTCCAATTTCTTCCTAATCCAGATATTCATCCTGCACTCTTAAGAACAGCTGTTCTTCATTTCTTCTCAACTACCATTCTTGTCTGTGTTTCTTGCCTGGGTTGGAGGCCACCAAGCTCACTCACCAGATGATTTGTTTTTCCCATTAATTTTACCCTCTCTCAAACACAATCCATAGACAGACTAATTTTCTGTAGTTTCATAGCCATCTTTGGAGAGAAAGAGATGGTTTCAGTTTATATTGTATTATAATATGAGTTACCAGTAATGGCAAGCAAAAATCAAGGACTTGTACTTCTTTCCAGCTTATGTAGCCTTTGCTTAGAGGAGATGTGTACTCCAACACAGTGAGAGAAATTACCTAAGGCCATTACATATCCCTTAAACAGTAGATTTTGTGTATAAGAAGTGGTAAGGGTGACTAACAGTGGAAGCACTGTTAAATACGAGCAGTCATGAATGTAACAAAAAGTCCCTTTGGGATCTTTTGGGGGTAGCAATAAATATAGCATGTGTTAGCAGCTTTAAGTAGACTCAGATTTTCTGTCATAGCAGTAGACCACTGGGTACAGAGTTTGAGTCTACAGACAGGCTCGCTTTTCTTAGTCTTAGTTCCCCTTTACCAACCATTTGGAAGCAACTGGCAGATGCCACCAAAGATCCACACTCACACCTTCAAAACCCCTCGTTGATGCCTTTCTTTCCTGTTACACATTAGACACAGGTAAAGAAGAAACTCCAGGTTGTTTCCTACAGGGAACTTGCCAATTTGTTTGACCGGCAAACTTCAGATGACCTCCATCACACTTTGGCGAGTTCCTTTTCTCTTGTGATTTGGAGGACAACTGTTGTGGTATAGCTGTAGCCCTACATCTGGATGTACCCGTTCAGGAAATACTGTAAGTGGAAGGAAATATTCTGGACATAGCACAAAATAATCCCCATATTGTCCTTCCTAGGCAAGACACATTTCAGGCAGCATCACCAACATACTTCACATTGTCAGTGCCATGTAACAGAGCTCTCGGTAAAAAGGATCCCATTTCTGCATTTCCATGAACACAACATCATTGTTACTCCTTTCTGTTTGACCTGCAGAGCTCTCCATCCCCTCAGTTTATCCTGTTATTCTTTCACATGAGTCTTTGTGTTTAGGGCTTCTACTTGATTTGTCCCACCATTGCTTTACTTTCCTTCCTTCGGATCCCTTTTTATCGCACATTAGCTACACAAAGAACCTCTTTCTGTTAAGACCTCTAATATTCCAGTTGCCTATTTGCTGCTTAAGCTGTAAGAATACCTGCTAAAACACATACCACATGAATACAATGCTGAGGAGCGACTCCGTTTGTGAGGCGTGCAATAAGCTATTCACCCCCTGCAGATCAGCAGTTCAGATTGGGGCTGCATGCTCAGGGCTCACTCACGTGAACGCACGGCATAATCCAGATGGTTTTGAAAATCTAATCATCATTATGTCAGCAGCCACCTCCTTTCTTATCTTCTGATTTTAACTGTGACTGGCTTGAAATCATGTGATACTCCAGTTAATTAAGCCTTCTGCATACATCACGTATCTGCATACAGGTATAAGATCTCATCACAAACATAAATGAAACCATAAATCAGTTCACCAAACATAACTGAAGAAATTCAGAGCAGAAAGGTGGAAACATCTTTACAAGTGACTCATAATGTTACACAGCTCCTCTGTAGTAGCTTATATGCTAGAAATTCGCTCTTTCGGACTCCAGAAAAAGAGACGTTTTTTCTTGCACTAAGCAGTAGCAGCAGGGAAGTGACTCATAGCAAAATAAACAAATGAAATGGAGATAAGACGTGAAAAAGCAGTTCTGAAAAATCAGGGTAAAGAAAGGAAATTTTTAAAAGGTTACACTGTTTATTAATCGGCACCATAATTTTACTTCAGTCTCTTGTGTCTTACCACTTAGTAAATGGTTGGCCATGAACGGGTCAGTAGGCAGTAGCACTCATTTCTGCTTGTGTGACTGTCACTTCCAGGTAAACGGAAGGGATAAACACCTGGGCACAGATATTTGTGCTACTGGTGCGGCCATAAGATTCACAAAAGCTGGTTACCAAGCAACAATTTATGACAAAAATCTAAACAGCATCCTCTTGGTACTCAGATTTGAGAACAGAAGTCAGCCCCCACTGCTGTTGTCGTGTCATTCAGGAGATAGTGTGTCTCCCACCGCAAGCGTGACTGGTGTCATAAATGGGTTCTCATTAACTGCCCTTCACTTTTTCTGAAGTTGCCTGCTCTTAAGCTGTAAATTGTGTATATTAAGAAGGTAACTCTTACAAAGCATGGATCACAGAGCATTAAATGACTAGGTGAACGTTTAAGTGGGCTTCTGGATCTCTTACTGTTACCTTGATATTTATTTAATGGACTAGACATTCGCACACAATGGTGATAAGTGCCAATTACGGAGCTGAGAGAGAAAGAGTGCTCCAATTGGACTGGTAAAAAGCAAAAAAGGGGCAATCCTATAATGTCTCTGTGAGCAGCACTTCTCATACCGGTGCTTTATCAAACACAAATTTTTCTTCTCCATATAATTTTATTATAAACAGAACATTTCTATTTTTGAGATTGTATTTTTTCTTTTGTTTATTTCCAATGCTAGAACACAATAAATATATATATACACATACGTATACACATCCAGACATGTATACATGCATTATACTTTTATATATAGGCTTCAGGTTTTAAGGATACCACTGAGGGCAGAGTTCAGGCCACAATCTGAAGGACAGTATGTTGGCCTCTCCTGCTAACAACCAGCAGCAGCAAAATTGCATTAATCCCACACTCCATGAATCCTCAGAGCATCCTACTAGATGTGCTGTTTCTAGGTCTTATTCATCTTCCAACCCTGCCACACGCAGAGTATTTGGCAACACGTACATGAGGAACATGGAGAGGAGATAGAGATGAAGGCTTCCCAGGTCTGCCACCACCACTAGCAGCGACAATCCAAAGAAACAGGTCCTGAAATGCCTTTTTTTTTTTTTTTTTTTAAATGAGGAGGATGTAACCTCAGGGATATGAAATTAACTTTAGAAGTTTTCTTACAAAACTGATTAGACAGATAGACAGTGTGGCTTCAGATGCTTTGCGAGAGCTTTTTTCACCCCCTCCTCCATTTCACCTTATTTAAAATTAACTTACATTCTCACCTATACTTAAGCAGAAACTGTTGCTATGGTAACCCTGGAGGTCTTCTAAATTCAGTACATGATGTAAGCAACACAAACGAGTCCCTATAGAAAGGGATACTGGCACCAGACGCAGCTAGTTCTGCAAGGATTTCATCCAGGAGGAGCAGAGGTAGGAGCAGCCACTGCTGCTGCTGCCCCCGGAAGGCATCAGGGCTCTTGGCTGGGAGGCACTTCTCATCCTTCCCAGATGTGCAAGGAGCTAAAAACTGAGAGTCCAAGGCTCTGTAACGAGCTCAGAGAAAGGTGCCCCCAGAGCTGACCCCAGCACTGCTGCATCTGAAAATCTCAACAGAAGCACAAGCCCAGTTAGCCTGGTGGCAGCCTGTGGTGAAGGAGGGAGCTCGGTTCACATAATTTTCCTCTATTTTCTTGCATTTATTGCTCTTTTTGCCCAGCCACCCTGTTTTTAGATGCCTGGCCCCATCATATTACTCCCTCACCAGCAACATCCCACTGCCAGCTTGCTGGTCTGCCATGGGCAGTGGTATGTGACTCAAGGGGTAGGTGGCCAAGGCAGCACCATCCTGACTTGCACAGAGCTGGTCACATCCAGGTCCAGAGACACCACCAGGCTGAAGCAGTCTGTGCCATCTTCATCCCATGATTTTGACGCTTGTGGGACGTACCAAATTGTCAGCTCTCTTGGCTAAAATACCCCAGTTACCCACACAAGAGCTGTAGCACTGGTCCACTCAATTTCTACAGTCCCTCTGATGCTCCATGTACACCTTAGCCCTGAAATGCAGAGTGAAAGGAGGTTCAGTCTCCACAATTCCCTCCAACATTTTCTTCTTGGCTTACCTCATTAGTGCTTTCATGTAATGAACAACTGCTTATAAGACTGGGGTGAGACCACTAAGCCATTTCCCATAGACTGCTTGGCTGCTATCAGAACAGCAACAATTACTGTTTTGGGCTGGAGCCGAACCAAAGAGCCCATTTCTTCACACACTGCCCAATGCATCTGCTGAAAATTATTCCACATGGCACACACATAGATAGAAATCCTCTTTAAAAGACTTATTTCCTTCCCATCTCTGTGACTTGCCTATGTATTCCCAGGCTGTCCAGGATTTTAATTCTCCTCCCTGACTGTCTGTATTCCAGGTATCGTGGAACTTCTGAGTGTCGATAAATCCCTACAAAGTGTTGATTTAACAATGGAAACAAGATTAGATCAGAAAAGGGGAATTTAAAGAATAGATAGTATCCTATGATTACCCTAACAAAACAAAGCAAGGTTCTGTAGATGATAAGGCCAAAATAAAGGCTGTATTTTTCTGTCCTTTTTCTCTTCATATTGAGAAATCTTACAGACTGCTACATCAACAGAGTTTACAACAGGACCCTTTAAAACAAGGGTGTCAGAATCTAGCATAGGAATTCAGGGAGGGCAGGAGCTATTTTTGTAAAATTATCATTTGTTCTCCTTGTACTATCTTTATCACATAGTACTGTGAAGATACATATAGCAACATATAGCCTTTTTTGCTAAGAACTCCCCTGCTTCCTATGTTGAAAATTTGCTAGTGGTTTTACCTAAGCAAAGACTAGAGGAACAGGCTAAATAAGGCTTTTTTTTGGTTGACTTTTAAATAAATGAATAAAATAAACCAGAGCAACAACAGCTACAAAAAAACCCATGGGGCACCAGGTGCCGACTTTCCAGCTTTTGCAGGTCTCATTTCTGCTGCAGTTGCCTCCTCCAGATATTTTAAAACCCATATAGATGCACATATTGGACTAGATATTCTCCTACTTTTGATCTCTGGAGATTTCAGCTCTGTGGAAGTTCAAAAAAACTTACCGCTACTGCTCACCCTCTGTTAGCTTGGCACACTAAGTCACACCAGAACTATATTTGTCACTTTTAATTTTCTGGTATTTTAATATTTTTATCTCATTGAACAATTAGCGACAATGTGCAACAGTTAATGGTCTTTTTCTTAATTTCCAAGTTTATTCTTAATATTCCTACCTCCCTGTCCATATATGAGCCTCCAATTTGCAAAGCAGACTGCTGCTGCTTGAACTTCATTGGTGGCTTTTAATTAGACACAGTGACTTTTGAAAGTGTTCCTACTTACTCTGCACGGTAGCAGGCAGTCATGGTCATTGTCAGACACATGGTTTCCAGTTCTTCACTGTCCCAAACCTTACATAATTCCATTAAAGCCAGCAAAAATTAAATAAAAATTGTATCAAATCAGAATTCCACACCTTTCCAACTGCTTTATCCTGGTGTGAGTGACTGCATAATATACCAGTCAATGGGAAATCACCTTTACATTTTTACCATTTAAGGGGAGATTTAAGCAGTCCCCTGGGCTCCTGTTTAAGTGGCCCACATAGGAGTAGGGAAGCAGAATGAAACTTTCTGCCTGTGATTCAGGGCTCACCAATCATGTCTTTTACTTTTTTCTTCAGCCACCTTCACTGACATCCTCTATCCAGAAGCTTTAGAAGCCATCAGAAAAATTAACGTATGGCTGGAGAGAGTTCTGCTATCGTGAGAGAACCTGGAGTAGGAAAGAAGGTCGTGGGATACTGCCAAGTATGTTCAAGCTGTACTCAATAATCCTGTGACACTAATGTCATCCTGCGCCCTTGTCGAACAGCATTCCTACCTGCACAAACAGATGTGGGAGTTCTGCTCTTGGGATCTGCGCAATCATGCATCCTAATCCCAAACAGGTGCCCAACATGCCATCATTTCTCATCTTTCTACGTTCTTTAAAAATGTCTCTATCAATTTCGTCTCCAGCATGTTTTGCTGGCAGCAACAAACCAAGGAATTAACTGTTTTGGAAACCGACTTTCTCTTTAAGGACTAGGCAGCTGCAAGTTCCGTAGCTGACGCAGGAAGTAAACTTCTTACCCATAATGCCAAGCTCATCTTCTAACCCCTTACAACTCCAATGTCACATCTATTCAAAAAGCCCGGGAAGGATCCCTGCTTTGCTACTGCCTGTACATTATGTCTTCTACATATAAAAGGAGTCAAAATTCCATATATCCATCAAATTCAGGAGAACTAAACTATTACTCACATACAGACAAAAGTAGTATGAAAGAGTAATCAAGGGAGACTCAGAGAAGCACACACAACAAATACAGTATTCCAGTCCTTGACCCAGCACACGATTCTTTCAGATGCCACGTTCACTTACCACTTTGTATATACACATATTTAAATTTATATATTTATGTGTGAATGTACACATGCATATATGTGTACATATATATTAATATATTTTTTCACTAGTCCAAAAGAAATAGCACAATATAAGAAGTATTACCTGCAACTGGGACAGATCAGAGCTTTTCTGTGGAAGATGGAAGAGCCTGCATGTGAATGAAAGTAGCTGAACCTTTGCTTACCAGCTGAGACATATGAACCACAATAATGAGCGTGCTGTGAACCATACCAAGGGATAAAGCATTCTCCTTCACAGCGCAGATGAAAAGCATGTGCAATCAGTTTAAGAGATCAGTTTTACCCTGCAACTGGTCAGTAACTGATCCTGCCCATTGCCACAGATCAGGTGAGAAGCAATACCTTGTGAAGCACAGGTCACTTAGCTACCTTTGCCCTCCCATCCGTACACTAAATGAAGGAACCAGCCATGCTCGTTACCAACCACTTTTCCTAAATGGCCAGCTACTAAACAAAATGGTTAATCAGATGCAATGTTTAGCTTGCTTATTTATAGAACGAAGCATGTCTCGTTTAACTATTAGGCTTAGCAGGTATGTCAAATATCATAGAATCTTAGAATTGTTTAGGTTGGAAGGGACCTTAAAGATCATCTAGTTCCAACCCCACTGCCATGGGCAAGGACACCTCCCACTAGATCTGGTTGCTCAAAGCCTCATCCAACCTGGCCTTGAACACTGCAAGGGATGGGGCCTCCACAGCTTCCCTGGGCAACCTCTCCCAGTGCCTCACCACCCTCACAGTGAAAAATTTCTTCCTGAGATCTCATCTCAATCTGCCCTCTCCCAGTCTGAAGCCATTACCCCTCGTCCTATCACTACATGCCCTTGTAAAAAGTCCCTCTCCAGATTTCTTGTAGGCCCCCTTCAGATACTGGAAAGCTGCTACAAGGTCTCCCAGAAACCTTCTCTTCTCCAGGCTGAATAACCCCAAATCTCGCAGTCTGTCCTCATAGCAGAGGAGCTCTAACCCTCTGATCATCTTCATGGCCCTCCTGTGGACCTGCTCCAACAGGTCCATGTCTTTCTTATGCTGGGGGCTCCAGAGCTGGGTGCAGTACTCCAGGTGGGGTCTCATGAGACCAGAGTAGAGGGACAGAATCACCTTCCTCGACCTGCTGGCTACGCTTCTTTTGATGCAGCCCAAGATGCGGTTGGCCGCCTGGGCTGCGAGCACACATTGCCAGCTCATGTTGAGCTTCTCATCCACCAACACTCCCAAGTCCCTCTCCTCAGGGCTGCTCTCAATCCACTCTCCACCCAGCCTATATTTGTGCTTGGGATTGCCTCGTCCCACGTGGAGGACCTTGCACTTGGCCTTATTGAACTTCATGAGGTTGGCACAGACACATCTCTCAAGCCTGTCCAGGTCCCTCTGGATGGCATCCCTTCCCTCCAGTGTGTCAACCGCTCCACACATCTTGGTGTCGTTGGCAAACTTGCTGAGGGTGCACTCAATCGCTACATCTGTGTCGCCAGCAAAGATGTTAAATAGTACCGGTCCCAGTACCGACCCCTGAGGAACACCACTTGTCACTTGGACACCACTTGGACGTAGAGCCATTGACCACAACTCTTTCAGTGTGGCCATCCAGCCAACTCCTTATCCACCGAGTGGTCCATCCATTAAATCCATGTCTCTCCAATTTAGAGACAGGGATGTCATGCAGGGCAGTGTCAAATGCCTTGCACAAGTCCAGGTAGATGACATCCGTTGCTCTCCCCTTATCTACCAAGGCTGTAACCTCATTGTAGAAGGCCACCAAGTTTTTCAGGCATGATTTGCCCTTAGGGAAGCCATGTTGGCTGCCATCAATCACCTCCTTATTTTCCATGTACTTTAGCAGAGTTTCCAGGAGGATCTGCTCCATGATCTTGCCAGGCACAGAGGTGAGACTGACTGGCCTGTAGTTGCCTGGGTCATTTTTTTTACCCTTTTTGAAATAAATATGGTGAGACATGATGAATCACAGGTCTGGCAAAACCTGAAGCATGTTGCTAGACAACAAGATGATTTCTTCACTGAAAAAGTGAGTAAGAACTGATGAAGCTAAAAGTGATCAAGGTTGGTTTTGCATTTCATTGGTACAGTACCTGGGCAACCATTTTTTCAGGCACTTTATTGAAGAAAGCTGTATGGAAAGTAAGATGGGGAATAAGATGGTGAGATACGATGTATGTTGCGTGCTGTATAACAAGACTGAAAGACTGGGCTGTAAATAGCTGGGAGGTCCCAACTTACTGCCTCCATGCAGACTCAGCCGGAACACCAAAGCAGTGGCTGTTGTAGTAGATTTCTTGAAATCACCTATGGAGCTGGTAAAAGAACATGGGACTTACTTAATGAGCTATTAAATAAGGTATTGCATATCGATCTGACAAGGTGGCTTCAGTTATTGGGAAGATGCACACACAGGCTGCTAAAGTGAGTTTATGTGAGTCTAGTTATAGACTTTCTTTGCCATTTAGGTGGTATTTGAAGTGAGACAGGAATAAAAGCCGTTTCCAAGCCATTTGAAAGAGTATTTCTGACACCTCAGGTCAACTGTCATTTTATTTCCAGGGCAAACATATAACTACTCTATGTGGAACTTATTTAGTAAAAAGTGGACTGGAGGCCTGGACAGAGCGTCCGTGCCTAGTTTCTCATATAGCCTCTGACAGAATATCATTGCCATTTTTAAGCCACACAGATAATTTCTTACCTGTGGTCTGGCCTCAGCTGCCTGAACTCCACCGAGATGAGAAAAAGCAGGGAACAAATTAACTGCCAATTATTTTTGAAGCCAGCTACAGTCACTTTTAGGATGAATGCATTTTTTTTCTTGGCCTAGAACACTTGAAATTAGCAGTTTTTCATTTTCAGTTTAAGGCACAGAAAAGCGAGGTCGTTCTTGAGGGAATGTTAAATATTCTTATGTATTCCAACAACGTCTCTGTGCTCCAAAGGTGCATGCAAAACCTATGGCAAAACCTGGAGCTGAAACCCTATTCCCTGAAACTTCATCCAGCATCAACAGTCTGCAACAACGAAACTCTATCAAATATCTTTAGGAATTATCATATATGGATCATATTCCTTTTTCTTCATTGCTCATGGCTTTTTTTGCAGGCCTTCACTGTGCAGTGACCATCAGCAAGCTTTGACAGAGAAGCACGCCGCAAGAAGATATTCTTACTTATATGATTTGATCCAGTGTTTCAATTGGAGCATAAATTATTTCTTAGGAAGACCGCTGTTTCAAATATTATTTACATCTCCAGCAGCATACCTCCCTTTTTTGTTAGTATACTGAATGGAAGAAAAGACAGAAAATGTAGTATGAACATCAGAACCAGCCAGCTATCTATTATGTTATGAAATAAGTTCCCTAGGAGAGAATTACAGGTGTCTCACTGGAAACACCTAAGGTCTAGCAGGGAATGCATTAAAAGAGGTGCAGCAGAGAACTACCTTAATCTCACAGATGTGCCAGATGACCTAAAAAGGTTTTATCCTCTAATACATAGGATTCTATGTTATATGTTTTTCTCTCAATATTCATCTTCTCATTCTGATTGCAAATCCCATTCAAATGCACACTTCTTCTCCTGCATAATGCAACATATAAAATGGCACTAACCAATTATCTTAGCCATTTAATACCTACAGAGTCTGTCCTTTTGGAATGCTATAAGCCTATTTTTTTCCTTGGATATGTCATTAGAATGGAAGTGTCACTATGCTCCTGACGACTTGTACCAAAGAAGAAGACAGGACCGATTGTGACTGTGTTAATTATATTTTAACTTTGCAATGCATTTCAGAAAATATTAATAAGACTGAAATTTCAATTATTAATTACATAATGAGTAACACAATGCAGTTTTGCAGTCTAATCTGGGCACATTCCTGAATAATTTAATTCTGAAAATGGTGTAGCACAAAGGGCCTGGATCACAGTGAAATCAAGCGGTAGTGGGAATGTAATAGTCTCAGGGCAAAAAAATCCAAATTATTTTCTTCCAGAAAACCCCCTTGAAATTCAAATGCTCTTCAGTGATAAAAATTAGATTAGGAAATGGAATCTCAGCACAATATCTAATCAAAGAATAGGACACCAACCAGTCATTTCTTACATTAATATCAGTGGCAAAACCTGCACTCCAGAAACGTGCACTTCCAAGTGTTTGACTGATGATGTTTGTTTCCTGATTTTTCAACGTGTATTTTAGCTGCTCACTGCTACGTCTTTCTTCACAGTACTTACTGTCTAAATGGTCATATTTACTATTAGAGTATAGGCTAGCTGGCAAGAAAACGATCTGAAAAAAGTTGTGGAATACAGAAAGTCTTCACAATTTTTTTCCTATGATGCAGAGAAAAAACAGACATCATTCAAAAATATTTGTGAAAAAAACAGAAATTGTTTCTCATGCCCTCCCCCCCAACCCTTGGTCTAAATGCACGTATGCCCAGAGTTTACTGAAAATCAGACAGACAAGGCATTTGAAGGAAGCACTCCCACACCTCAAAAAAATCCCATGCTGGCTACTGCAAGGTGAAGGAATGTGATCTCCTGACACCAGCCCCTCTTGTCTCTCACCCTTTTATCTTCCTGTCTGCCCCCTCATCAGTCTACTTTCACTGCCTTCTGCGGCTAAAAAACGCCTTGCCAACGAAGGGCTGAACTGCACTTCCACAAAACGTTTCATTTTTGGCAAACTGGCATTTTCTGACAACAGTGAGTTTTAAAACGTAGCTCTAGGTTCGGCACCCTGGCAGAGGCTGGGAGGATGCTAGAGGTGTAAAAGTGCAGGAAGCCTGGCCAGGGAACACTTTGGTCAGGCTTCTTACTAATTTTCAATGGACTGCCACATCCTTGCAAGCATGTCTCAGAGGGAAGGAGCTAGTATGGTGACCCTGGTGCCACCCACACGTCAGAGAATAAAACTGAACGAAAAAGTGGTGACCACATCTTTTTTTTTTTTTTTTAAATCTATCTTGAATTCCCACTGCCACGAGAAGGAGCACAGATACAGGAGCCAGATGGAGCAAACGCTGGTGTCTTACAAATGCCACTACCGCAGGGAAAGGCGCGCAGGCACTCGCACACACAAGTAAAGTAAAGGGAGGGAGCGCCAGCCTCCAGTGAGAAGAAATAAGGTTGCTCTGGGCAGGAGGGCTGGGGAAGGGAACAGATTGCTGCTCTGCTGCTTGCACCTGAGCACCCTGCCAAATTGTCACTCAGGCCAGAAGTGGCAGCGTAACTGCAGCCAGTTAATCCCTGCCAAGCCATCCGCAGCCAGCCTGATGGGAGCCAACATGACCTCCCGCTCACCCCGCACGCCGGCCAGCTTCCAGGTAGCCAATGTCATCAGGAAAGGGTTGCTTCTCTGCATGTGCTTTTGTCTTTCTGGCTGAAATATGCCTCTCTGTGTTTTGGTGACGTGAGCCGAGCCATGGGGAAACAAACATTGGTACTGCGGGTTTTTCAGTTGTTATTGCTGCTGACTACAAAAAATAAAACTCAGTCCTTTTAAAGCATAAGCCACTTCTGAAATGCTGGCAGGGAACCTGCAATGCACGCTGAATGAATGCTGAAACCATGGGCAGTATTATTCTCCTCAGCTCTTTCCTACCTGTTTACTGCAGACTTCCACACCGCATGAAGAAACACTCATTCCCAAACTCTGACAGAGAAGAGGTCAGGAGTGTTAGCGTACATATTTGCCCCCATGAGTAGCTGCTGACAAAGCCATCATGGTGAAAGCGCATTCTGGGTGCAAGCTACAGACGCAGAAACAATGCAATGTGGAGCCATCTAGTCATACACACCAAGTTGTTCATTACAGTTAATTTTACGGTTATGGGGGTTTTTTATGCTAATTATCCTTAATTTAGGCAAAGCTGAAGTGCTCCACTGAGTTAAACCCCAAGACTCGGAAGGCACTCACTGAGTTTGAGATCACATCGTGTAAGACGAACAGATCTTCTTACTCCCTTGCGAAACACCACTAGGTTAATGAACGAAGAACAGCAACAGAAATGCCTATATAGAAAAAAGGAAGTTTCCTGTCTAATAGCATTACTGAAAGCAGGATATACTCATGCTTATCTTTGTGAAAAATAAACTCCATTGAACCAATTTGCACCTCCCCTGCCTCTGTTGCTACATGGCCTACAAACCCTCCTTCTGCACCTCCTTTACTTCCCCTTCATTTTGCCCTGTAACTTGATGAAAGGAGAACTTATTAAGCTGATATTTCTTTGACACCGTATGTGCAATTTGCACCAAAAAAGGTTTTGGCTAAAAACGGAGACATTTACTTCATGCTTCTTTCACAGTCACCAGAAGCATAGATTTAGATTTCTTTTTAAAAGAAATTTGAAAAAAAATCAAAAAACTATCTATCTCCCCTTCCCAGAATGAGTCCTAGAGATAATTTTTTTTTTTAAAATCTTTAACTTACAGTACACTCCTTATTAGTAATGCTGCATATAATGACATTCTAAAACAAATATTTTCTTTCTTCACAGTGCCTTTTAAAAAATAATTTGATGCACAGAGACAAAACCGGGGTAGGGGGAGAGATTCCTGGCTCAAGTTTTATGGAGTCAGAAAAAATCCAACTTTGCCAAGCAAAAGAGCAAGAGGAGAGGATTCATGCCAAGTGTAGAGGACTATCTTCCAGAACCATAAGCACAGCTCTGGTGACTGCAGAGTAAGCCTGCATTGTTCTGGGGAAATGCATTAGACACAAAGGAAATTTTCTCCTGACAGAGCAGCAGAGTTTCTTTTTCTTCCTCTCCTCCCCCCTTTCTTTTATTTAAAGGACCTTATTTTTAAATGTCATGAAATACTGGGCAATGGCAGCTTTCTTTGGTCATCAGCCATGCAAATGAAAAGCTACTATAGCTGTATTAGTTTGCAGTCCCATATAGAAATATCACAAGAGCCGTGCTATCAAGTGCTGTACAATGAACACATTTCTTCAAATCCACATAATTAATAATGGGCCTGGATGAATAGAAATATACTTTTTTATAAAAACAAAAAAAAAATATGCTTTCAGCATTGGTTTGGCCAAGTAAAGTTCCTTAAGTTTATGACTGCTAACCTAACCAGCGCTAAGATTTTTCAAGTCCCTCAGGGGACCCCAGTACTGAGCTTTCTGGTGTTTATGTTGCAAGCAGTTTATCTGCATACATCCCTAGATCCAGTGCAGTCCAAGCAGGCACTGGCATTTCTTTATGACCTGGGGCACAAACTGCATGTACTGTCTTTGCTCACAAAGTTTAAGCAAAAGGATGTAGTGATTTTTCTGGTGACAACACAGTGCTGTTCATAGGGTCGGAGCAACATTCAGATTAAGAGGGGTTTCACAGAAAATGCTGCTTTGGACTTAGCTTATATACAGGTACCAACTAAAAAACAAGCATTTGGCAACAATGACTTAATAATTTTCCATTCCAGGTGTGCTATACCTATGCATTAACTAATTCTATGATAGAGTAGTCCAGGTAAATGTTCAGTTTTGAAGGACTCTGTCATATTTCTTTTTGCAACATAGCAAATTGTTACCCACTGCAAGCAAAAAGGTGGTTATCCATCCTGCTTTCCTGACATACAGAAACCAAACAGTTCACTAGGAATCAGCTCAGAATAGCAGTTATTATGGTTATTTTTCTGACAACAGTTGCATATTTGTGCTTAAATAAGTGACTTTTGGGCAGGAAAAGAAGCAATGCCACGGTGCAAGGACACAACCTCCTATCACCAAAGTTGATGAGAACTGTGGAAGGGAGTGAAATCGTTCTTAAGCTGTCCGTGAACATATGAAAGACGGCAACCTGAATCCAATGTTTGAATGAGGAGCTGAACTGCTTTTCTTAAGAGTGGGAGGAGTGTAGAGGAACATTTTGTCCCTTCAGAGAAAAGGCTTCACTTAGTTAAGATCCCACTGAGTTTATAGGCATCTTGTATCATCATGCAAAAATATCCTTGTTGCTGAAGTCTTTTTCCACACTTCAGTTAGTCCAATATGGTCCTCCCTAGATAACCCACTTCTCAGAAACTTCTCTCCCATCTCCTAATTCTCACTTTCACCCACAGACATCCTGCAAATCTAGAGCCGGGCAAGAACTGGAAACTGTAGCTTGAGGGAAACCACTTATTTCAAAAAATACTGTTGTATCATTTGGAACTGCAATTCAGAAATGTAAGAGTTTGGACACAAGGGAAAAAATATATATACATATTTTTAAAAAAATATTTTAGAAAAGAGGAAATTGAATCCTCCAAAACAATCCTCCAAAACCCTCTACCTCCCAGTTCTCCAAGTGACCTCAGGCCTGGTAACAAAACAGTGAGTTTTCCTCAGTACAGTAAACACTCTCTGGAAACCTGATTAACATGTGTGCATTCCTTCATCAAAACCTTGACAGTTTTGAAATGGCAAATTATTAACAAGAATTAAACCTGCAGGAAAGGAAGACCTCAATTTCAATCCAGGACCATATTTAATTCATGCGTCCATTTATAGCAGTCTCATTCTCTACTGCATCCTTCTCCTGCGTGGTTAGGAAAATGGGATACCAACAGTTGTGTCAGCACCAGCGGTTTGACTCTTATTAGGTTTACTGCTGAGCTAAACAGCAGTTGTGTTCCCTTCGTGATCACGTCCCTAGCTCACGTTGGCCTAGTTTAGCTTGCCAACATTAAGTCTGGCGGTAGCCCCAGCAAGGTAATTAATTTCACACTCGCAGGATGCTTTATACCATAGCTCTTACAGGCTAACGTTGTTGCAAAGTTGTGTGTCACATTACGTCCTTAGGTGTCCCTGAAAAGAGTGTGCAACACAAAAGAGTGATCTGAGGGCACGCAGGTCGGTGTTCATTAACTCTGCTGCTGAGCAGCATACATACAAAATTAAGCACTTGCATGGTAGTGTATGTACACACATGTCAAATGGCTGGCTAGAGAGAGAGAGAGATTCAGTAATCACGCTGCTGTATAATTAGCCAGCTCAACTCTGTTACATATTGCATCTTTCTTTTATCTTTGACGGGCTACAAATCCATCTGCCTCGGGACTAACTTGCACTTCCCAACCCACACTTCCCAGGAGACAAAGACATGCTATGAAATAACTTCCCAAAGACACATTTTTCCTCCACCTCTGTGTAATTCTATATTCTGCTCCCACAAAGGTACAAATCTAGTCATGCACTGGACTGGTATCTTACAAGCCCCCAGGCTCGACCCTCTGTTCAGGCAGGAAGGGGACGGTCGCAGCTTCCCAATGGGAATCAAACAGTAGCTGTCATATCTGCAGTTATTCAGAAATAAACTCATATTTGGTTGCATTGGAAAATCCTCAATGAGGGAGATGTTTATTCATGAGCAGCAGAAAGGAATGCAGGAAGCAGTATCAATAAGATTACATCTGTTTGCACACACTACAGCTGTAGAAAATCCTTGGGCCCAGAGATTTTAAGGCTAGATGGGACTATTGAGAACAACTTGTCTGACCTCCTGCATCATATTGACTTTCACCCAGTAATTTCTGTAATTAAGCCCAATGCTTCACAGTTAAACTAGATTATAACATTAATAAAGGTCTGTAACTTTGATGAAACATTTCTAAAGTATGGAGAGTCTACTACATTTCTTGGTAATCCATCCCACTGATTAATTACTTTCGCTGTCACATTTTTATGCTTTAGTTGCAATTACATTTTTGGTGCTCTCTTTGTACATTGGAAGAGACTGAAATTGGAGTTGCATTTTTTAACCTGGCATTGCATCACAGGAGCAATTTCACAGATGCTATATAACAAAGGGAACATCACCTCCATAGTCCTGCTCATGACTCCAATTCTCAGCAGTCAAAGGACTGTACTCACATTTTATATGAAGACTATGAATATTTGAGGCCAGAGGCTGTGTTGCTAGCACTTATACAATCTGAGAGGTGCTATCACAAAACAAATCATCATTAAATCCAATCTTCCTGCCTATGGCGTTACAGTGTGCTTCATCTGTGTCTCTTTGCTTATAATCAGAGGTACGCATTTCACAGATTTGGTTCAGTACATATGGTCTACATTTGTTTGTTTCCAACTTTGTGGTCTTTCAGCTGGCTGCATTAAAAAACATAGTATTTGATTGGAACCACATGGCTCAAGTACTATCGATTTTTCTGTATGTCATACAGCTAAATGCTTCAAGCCCTCCAGAACCAGCCTGTTGCAACCCTAGAGGTCATAGCAGATTTGCCAGCTTTTATAGGGGTTTTTTAGGAAATTGGAGTAACCTTGTGAAAAACTTGAGTTGGCTCCTACTATACTGTGCTGCTTGTCTAAATTCTGCAATATTGGTGATTTTGCAAATTAATTGCTTTGAGACCAAGCAAATATAATACCTGGAGTCTCATTTTTTATTTAGAACTATTCAAAGATACAGCTGCCTGAATTCTTTCCTGTGCTGCATTATGAGGTTTAACGTGTTTAACAGTATAATGGAAAAGACACAAGCACTGCAATATACAGCACTGCCTAAGAGCTGTGCAGCCACTCATGGGACCACAGAGCTCTGACAGCCATTTCGTGACATTTAGAAAAGGCATTTTGCCACACACATAGTCACTTTGGGAATGCCAGTACACTCAAAAAGATTAGGGGGTCCTTTGTATTTTACCTTTGTACTCATGCTCCTACAAATCTTACTGCCATTGAACCTCACAGGTAAAAACTGATGGGGAAAGTAAGTGCTCTTTAGGAGGCTGTCCCTTCTGCCATGGTTGTGAATTTGGATTAAGTGTGCAAAAATACATCCTTGGAATATGTAAGAGGTCAAACTGCCTGGAGGCCCATGGGAAAAGCTCCCTCACCTTTCACTGTTTAAGGTAAGCTTCACTTGCATCATCCTAGTATCTATAAAAAACCCCAGTTTCCTACAATCCTTGCCCTAAAGAATTAGAAAATATTTGAATTTCTCTTTGTGCTGCTTGTATACTCAAAAGAGTTTGCGGGCACCTGTCAGTTAAGTGGGTATTGTTCCCCGGCTATCCACTCTTTTGCTGATCTCATTAGTCAGTTTGATTGACAAGAGAGTGTATTTTGGTTATGTTTATTTTGGAGAATTGTAATTGCCATTAAAATTCCAAAGACAAATAAGTTCATCTTTCTCCCTAGTGTCACTGAGACATTTAAACAATAGCAGTGATTAATTTAAACTGAAAAATAAGTTGTGGTTCCTTGTAAATCCAAATGCCCTTTCCTCCCATTTAAAGTTGTTAATTATCTTAGTCACTTGTAAATTCCTTGCTGAGCCTGGAATATTGTGATCAACCGGTTGCTATTCAGAGAAGCTGTCTGTTTCTCCAGCCATTTCCTCGTGTCAAATTCGGCTCACGCTGACTGCAGCATGCAACATGCCCTATGGCCAAAGAAGAACTCCTTTTATTCTTCAGCAGTTGGCATACCCCACAGGTAAACAGGTTTTTAAATCCTGCTGTATATAACTGTTTACAAATCAGTCTTTACTACTGTTCACTTCCCATGCATCAGGACCACTCATTTGCAAGTTTACAGAGAGGCCTCTAGAGGGATGAAATTTTATCCAGGGAGAAGAAAGTATGAGTTGTTCCAGCACCTCTTTGTGGTTGCTGATACTACCTATTACGCTGATGACATCTGTGCATTGTCCAATACATCCATCTATCAGAAGTAAAAATAATAACTTAAAAATCTCACCTGATTATAAATCCAAGTGAACTACAAGAAAGAAAATCCTTTACAAATAGTGCTGAAATGGTGATGGCGGTGGTGTTCTGTGATACAAATTTCAAAAGCGATGCACTTCATTCTAACATATTGAAAGGAAAGAAAAGTAGTTTGCATAAGGCAGATTAAATTGATTAGTCAAAGATAAGGAAATGATACAACCAGTAAGAAAAGACAGGTAAAACAAAAGTTATTTTCAAATGGAGATCATATCATGCTTTTAGTTATCTTATGTAAAAGAAAGACATTTATGCATACTGGAATTCTTCTGGAGACTGGTAAAAAATCTTCTCCCCACACTGGAGGAACTACAGTACCTTGGTTTGGAAAATTATATCACATGTTTATCTTAGTGATATTATCCCATCTCTGTGGCCAGAGTTAAACCAAAGGACAGAAGTAGTGAAATCCTCTGGAAACAAACGACAAATAAACATAAACAGGCAAAGATAAAACAGCTTAGGTGAACAGCTTCAAAGGGTTTATCTTCAAAGGACTTGGCTGGGCCACCAGTTTGGAAAAAGCTGTCTACCTAGATATGAAAATGGTTTTCTATTATTAAGCACAGGATGAGAAGTTATTTAACTATTATAGAGCCTGAAGCCAGAGAAGTGAGTAAACTACCAACAAGAATGTCAATGACAGCAGTCAGTCATGCTGTAAGAGATGGGAAAAGAGAGAAAAAGAAGGCCCAGCAAGGAAGACTGCTTAATTCATCCCAGAGATGGAGGTAAGCAGGCTATGTAATGCAGCAAACCTTTCAATAAAAGAAGAAATACACAGAAAGGCTTTTATTATTATAACTCCTTGATATATACGCTTCCTAACTCCAGATAAATGAAAATATGCTGTGCTATTTAAAAGAAGAGTGTTTTGCAGCTATTCTACTTGTTAATCCCACCTTGCCCAGGGAGCAAGGAATTTCAGACTCAAAATGCATCTGTAACTGTTGCAGGCAGGCATCTTGGGGAATGGAGAACACCACCATCTGCTTCACCCTCAAGAAATCCAGCTTAGCGTACTTGAACCTGGGGCTTCACCAAGAGTGAGAGAAAAAAATTCAGGACTATCCCCAAAGTGCATATTCAGGAACAGTTAAAAGGGGTGGAACATTGGCAGTTTGCTTTGTAAATGTGACACTAAGATGGTATATGTTAAGGCAGAAAGTATGTTAAATGTTCCCTCTCAATATCCAGACAGAACTCTTTCCTTCCCACATCACAAGATTAAATCAATGAAAAATGTGAGAAAAATGTGTGAGGTGTGAGGCCATATCCAAAAGCGTGAAACATGCTTGCAAGTCCTATTTGTCATAATTCACGCATGCCTGCAAGGTCACTGTTTTGTAGGTGTCTACAACACATCTCTTGTAGGCGTTTTCTCATTGAATCAGATGGTCAACATAAGCAAGGCAAGCTGTCAGGCATGCATTTGCCTTTTTTTTTTTTTTTTTTTTTTGGTCTGACTTATTAAAATGTAAACTATACCCACC
>VYXH01000976.1:690117-705718 GCA_013397275.1 Burhinus bistriatus | reverse complement strand
CATTTGTCTTTTTTTTTTTTTTTTTTTGGTGCAAGTCTAATAAAAGTCATACCTCTACCCACGAACCTTTTCGTACTTATTTGTCCTTAGATGGCATCAGTGGCCTTACTGCCAGCCTGCTTTATCATGATGTCCTAAAGAAGCCGCACAAAGCTACTGAAATCAGGCAAAGTGCCTACAGGGAAACTGGTTCCTCTTTCAGAGATTAAGGCCACCATCAAAGCAGGACCATAAACCATTACAGAATGCCTACACCATATAAAAGGAGAAGGCTGTATAAAGTGGTGTGGGTATAAACCTTTTGGCCCCTTAAAGTGCAGCAATGGATTAAATTCTGCTTACTAATATTCGTAAGACAATGATATAAAAACTTTTCTCACAGAGATGAATGATGAAATCGAGCAAATTCCTTGCAGCTTGAGTCATTCGTTACCCACCACGCTGTGTGAGTGCATATGCGTTGAAGGCATTAGCATGCTTTCACACCTGTTCTGTGATGGTGCTCAAGATGTTCTTCAGAGTGACTTTTACTGTTACAGAAATATGTCACAAAACCATGCAGCCCCAAACCTTTATACTGCCTTCCAAATTGTTATATTAGATACTAAATAGGACTAAAGAGAAAGAAAAACTCTTAGTGTTTGCAGAGTCCAGGGATTCCTGAGACGGAAAAAACAAGCTCCTCTTTCATCGGTTTCAATAACTACATACTAACACTGATCAGAACACTCAGATTAGAAGATGGTAACTATGAGGTTTCATTGCATTAGCCGGGCAGCCACTAAAACTAAGGATGCTGTTCATATCTTTCAGCATCCTCACAAGAGTGTTTTGTTTACTCTGGTTATGTCAACGCCCCATTCTGAACAGGCTACTGCTCTCTTAAATAAAGAAATTATATACACACCCTGTGACATGGAAAAAAAAAAAAAGATACCGAAAGGTAAGTGATAAAAAGAATGTGACAGAGATGACTTCAGCATGGATGTAGGAGTATAGCTGGCGGACAAAAGCCACACGTGAGATAAGCAAAATGCTGAGAGTTTGGGCCTGGAGCCAGAAAAAGCCTTTGTGGATGTATCTTTTTTCAATAATGAACTCCCACCAGAGCCTACACTTTATGAGCCTGACACATCTAAATTACATTCAGCAACATTTAAATGTTGAAATAATAGGATAAATTCAAACCAATTAGAGAGCATATGGAATATTGCCTTCCTAATGGTATGCATAAGCATCTCCTGTCAGTTTTATCAGATTAAAGACCCCAAGTGCTGGAAGTGATCAGATCCGCGGTGATAAATGGGCACAGGAGTATGAGCAGAGTTGCATGTGATCTTTGAGGTGGGTCTAACACAGGAGAAGGAATCTGCATTGCAGTTGGAGGCTTCTCCCTTTGTTTCAAGGAAGCAGGGAAACCAGACTGAATTCTCAGCCCAACCAAAGACCAATGTTTTGCCAGGTCAATGCCTTGGAAGGGGCACATTTTTCTTTTGTCATCTGGTCATTGCTGTCCCAAAACAAATGCCCAAAAGAACATCCCAATTAACCTTCAAGTGACAATGAAAGGCTTTCCTTCCATTCTTCCTGCACAAAATAAAAATAGTAAAAAAATTTTCAGTTTTAAGCAGAAATAGAAACTTTAAAACAGAAGGAAAAATGGTATACAAAATTTTTTAAAATAACATAAAGCAGAAACAAAGCACCAGCAAAATTATCAAACCATCAGCCTGAGGCAGACACCCAGCATGAAAAATTTTTTGCCCAAATTTCTGAAGTTTGGCAAAATTACAAGCAACCGGAAAGGGAATGTGTTGCCATCTTTGTGTTTGATAATGATAGATTTTAAACAAATCAGCACAGCTGCAGAAGTCCTTTGTACATTTTGGTTGGTTCTCCAGGGATTTATTACTATTGTTTTGTTCATGTTAAATCACCCCAAGGCTGTTAAGACCCTTGAACATGACTTGTGAGATTCTCAGTTTGGACTTTCAACCCCAAGGACTGCAGTGAAGTTAAATTAGGGTAGGTCAGCCTGTAGACAGAATCATAGAATAGTTTGCATTGGAAGGAACCTTTAAATGTCATCTAGTGCAACCCCCCTGCAATGAGCAGGAACATCTTCAAGTAGATCAGCTTGCTCAGAGCCCCAGCCAACCTGACCTTGAATGTTTCCAGGGATGGCACATCTACCACCTCTCTGGGCAACCTGTGCCAGTGTTTCACCACCCTCATTGTAAAAAAATGTCTTCCTTATATCTAGTCTAGCTTAAAGCCGTTACCCCTTGTCCTATTGCAACGGGCCTTGCTAAAAAGTTTGTCCCCACCTTTCCTGTAGGCCCCCTTTCAGATACTGGAAGGCTGCAATAAGGTCTCCCCAGAGCCGTCTCTTCTCCAGGCTGAACAACCCCAACTCTCTCAGCCGCCCAGCTGAGGATCTGGTGTATGCACCTGTTTTAACCTGTTGAAAACACCCTGTCTACAGCTTTGATTTAAGGTGCACTGTACAAGTGGAAACACGGGTTCTTTGAGTCTCTCCTGTTATCTGCCTGGAAAGACACTCAGTAGCACACTGACGTGCTGCCCTAGGTACGGTGCCAGCATCGTCTCAGCCCCAAAGCCCATCTGGTGAGAAGGTGCACCCCAGAGAAAAGGCCTTTGTTCTCTGGGAATCCTTAGCTGCTGAAGTACCCCCTCAAGCACCAGTCAAATATTCTGGCCCATACTGGTCCTGGCGTGAGGAAGCTGCATACATAGTTCCCAGCAGCATGGACTAGAAAAACATGTTCCAAGTCAAGCATGTAGACCTACCAAGAAACCATGCATCCTTTCCTCAACGGTGGCATTAGCAGAACAGATCGAAATATTTAGGATCCTGGCACAGATACGACACAAGACTATTTAACCAGCCTACAAATCACTTAAAAGGCAGCCAGTAATAAGAATGCAATTCCCTTGCTAATCCTTAGTTCTCTCTTTTACAATATACTTTCCACGTGTGTTCCTTCATCTCCAGTTCTCTCTTTATTTCTCATTACTTTTAGGAAGTACCTTCTCCAAAACACAATTCAGCTCCAGGGATTTAAGAAAATGCAGGCCGAAGACTCTTGGAATTCAGGTTTTTTTCACTAGTCACACAATACTTTGCATTTTCTTTTTGCTCCTGGCGGCACCCGATTAAATGATTCATTCAGTTTTAATTTAAACACATTAACCTAACCAATTTTTGAAAATCTCATGATTGGCAGGAGCCTGGCTTTTCAACATCTGTGATTACCATTGTTCTCCACTATTACCTCCGGTCAAAATGAAAATTTAAGAGTACTTAATGAAACCTATTTTTCCTGCAGCCTATGTGCTTGGAAAGTGTGGCTACATCTGTTTCATGTTCTGAGAAGTAACACTACAATGTGATTAAATACTGGCCCATTTCGATCCCTGACTGACACAAAATCCATCTTGTATTTACATATTTCACCTGGCTTCCTCACTTAGCCAAAGAATAAGTGTACAATCAGCCATGTAACTTTCCCTCATATTGTTTTGCCAATACCTCACTCTTGCATGCGAGGCACGTTTGCTCTAGAAGCAATCTTCCACTGCTTCCAAAGCCTCACTCCCACTTAGAGCAATAGGGTCTAGGTACAAGGCAGAGACCCAAAAGTTCTGCAGGAGGCAAAGCAGCTAGATGCCTAGAATACCACCGAACTAATGACACCATGCCCTGCCTTTAAATACTCTTTTTCCTAATATTAGAAGGTGATGATTAAACTCCCTGATGACTAGTCACAACACAACTTTAACTTCAATACCCAACAAAAAGTTTGGTATTGGCTGAGGGATCAGGAGACTCAACAAATAACAAGCAAAACTTATTTCTCTTGATCAAATTGTAGTAGTGCTCTCATAAAAGGCTATGATGTTAGAGGTTTCAGAGTGACCCATCTCTTCCTTCCACAGGTCTTTATGTGGATTCAAGATTTTTGTCTCTTGCATTTATTTTATGCTTTGGTTGGAGGAATTTCCAACATAAAATATAGCTATTGGATGAACATGTTAAAAAAGAAAACATCTTTTGCAGCAAAATGAGGAGTAGGGACAGACGAAAAATGTGCAGATTCACTTAAAAGAGCAAAATTAATAATTATCACACTATTTCCTTTAATCTCTCTATGTTGAAAAGCAAACAAAGCATGTTATTTTCACACATCAAAATTTGTTTTTACTGCAGCTACCAACAACAGTTGTTGATGGAAAAGAGGGCAAAATACGGTGACTTTAAAAGCATTCCTTCTTAAAGAACTATGCAAAAGTTACCAGGGCATAAAACTGGAATAATGGCCTGCCATAAACTCTACCTTCAGACTTTTGATAGTAAAATTTGATGAGAGTAATACATCTACATCCTAAAGCCGCAGAGACCAGTCCCTTTGTCTTCACTCACTCAGAAAAAAAAAAAAAAAAGAAAAATAAAAAGGAAACAAAACCCCTAACCTAGCTGTGCTTGTACCTTCTGCCATGTGAAAGTGAAATTTCAGAAAATCAGGATGACTGTATATCCACACAGGCAACAAAATCACTAACTTCTTTACACCTGTTGCCCAAATACGAAGACAGTAAATGAAACTCTTACTCCTTCTTCCGTTCACTGAAGTTTCATGGCCACCGAGCCACACTGTGGAGCCTCATCAATCTCTATTGCATCCCTAAAAGCTACTGCCACAGAAATATGATGCAAGTACACACTTCCTCAGATACTCTTTTTCCTCCGAAAGATGCCGTTCTGGCAAAAGGAAAACTCAATGAAGCGTCATGCCGGCCAGCGCTGAGCACAGACAGCACGGAGCACTGGACTGAGAGCCAGCCCTGAAGAGGCAGGGCAGCAGACCCGCAGTGTTGGCACGGCTGAATTGTTGTCCCCCCCTTAAAATTGTTGTCCCACTCTCTCTTTGCCCTGGTGTGTGCCAATCCTCCTGTAACCTTGCAGGAGGTAGGACATGTGGATCTCCTGGATGCGTCCATTTTTTCAATGCCTTATATCAGCACTAAAAGAAACCACGTTGTTAGAAGTGGAGCAGCTAGAGCAAGCATAAATATAGCAAGCTGCAGAATTGTTATCGGGAAACAAAGCAATCCAAAGAATCCCTCCAGACTCAGACTTTTGACCCCCGAAGACTATAGCTGTGTATTTACTTTTGCATTGCTCTACTTTTCAAGCATTCGCTCAGGGTGACTCTCCAGTGTGAAAGGTAACAGCAGGGTGGCCAGGGTGCCACATAGCCTGTTAGATGTCTGCTTCTCTGTATCCCTGTGACCAACAGGGATTGCGCAGCACAAGCCTATGCAGATGCACAGTTCTCTACCCAGAATCTGGGATGATCACGCTTGACATTTGACATATACGCCTCTGCTCTCCCACCCACTTCTCAGAGAAAATGTGCAGGAGATCCTTTGAGAAAGCTGTGGCCCAGTGAATAAAGGAGATTTAATCACCCAGCTGCTCCCTCTTTGACTCTTCTCACTTCTAGCTGACTGCTACACAGTGCCCCAAGGCACTCCCCTCTCCTCCCTCCTGTGCCAGCACCTGAGATCCGCACTTGCCAGGGAAAGAGGGCCCTGGAGACCTGACCCTTCCTGACACGGAAAGGAGCTGTGCCACTGTGGAGGTTGTCAGCTCCACCTCTGTGCGTGTGGAGGCAGGGACAGCATTTGCACCGTTTCACAAAGCTCTGCCACACTATGTTGTTACATTACAATGTGTAATCATCAAACAGTTTGTTCAATTCCTTCTTGATTAAATTCAGCTTCATTAAACCTAAGTAATGACTCTGTTTTGTTTTAATAGCAACCATATTTCCATTCTAAGTGTCTTGCTGAATATCTTCTTCTCCTTTTAGACCTTTCTGTGACCTCTGAGCATATTGATGTCCCATCCCATTTTTCATTCCCCTTCTCATTCTTTTTCTTTCCATGCAGGCAGCTTCCTCCCTATGAACTTTGTTGAAGCATCTCTCTGGTTCCTGCCTTTCAGTATCTCCAGGGGTCTGATTGTGCATGCAGCCCTTGAAGCTGAATCAAACAGGCACCTTTGTCCTGAGATGATGGAAAGTTAGCTGCTTTGATTCCTCTTGCTATTGCATGCAGTGGATAAAAGTGGTAATGCTTAGACAAACCAGACATTTTCCTGGTGATTGTATAACTCTGCTCAGGTTCCATTTTTACACAAACATGATCTTTCTGCACAGACTACCTACATCNGTGGTAATGCTTAGACAAACCAGACATTTTCCTGGTGATTGTATAACTCTGCTCAGGTTCCATTTTTACACAAACATGATCTTTCTGCACAGACTACCGAATTACCGTTCCTTCAATACATTAATTTACATTTAATATACAGTGCACGCACAAACAGGCTACAGTGTGAAAAAGGGGGAACAGACATCAAAATAAAAACTTACGGGTACCTAAAACAGGCAGAGGAATCCAGAGTAACAGCCACTTCAGCTCTCCTGCCTGAGTCAACAGACACTGAGCACAAAGGTGAACCAGCAATGGTGCCCCCCTAATTGTCTTTCAGAGATTCCCACACCCTCCCCATGCACCTCACTCCTCTACCGTGGGCGAGCCTTCACAGATAACCGGTGTGAGAAATGGCTGCTTTTAAATAGCTGGAGTCTTTAGTAACGAAATGCATTTTCAATGACTAGATCGTGGCCGGAACAGGAGAGAATATTGGAGTAAATGAAAACAAAAGGCATGGTGGAATCCAGTGTCCTGGGTACGCAGGTACGCATGGGTGGAAGCAGGGAAGTTCTGCCCTCCTTTTCACTCATCAGCACGTCTTTCCTTTCTGTTTCACTTAGAGAGTGTCCTTGAATTCTCATTCCACGTATGTTTACACCACAGGAGAACAGGGAAGCTTGCTTTAAAGCTATTTTAAAGGCTTTTTTTTTTTTTAGTGACACTTCAAGCCAACAGGGGTCTGCTTTCTGTTTTGGATTGCATATATAATCCGAAGGGGATTAATGCGGTGCTGATTGCTAGGCTAAACTGGATCCAAAAATGTTAGAGCATAATGTACCCTGTCTAATGTTTAATAATAGCTGTAGTTTTACAGTTATCACACTTCTGATGTTTTAGACTTTTTATTCATTTTAGTAGCAATCTAATCATTCTGTGTTAAAATTGCTCCTATGTTACCTTGGATGACTTTTGGAAAAGCAGGAGCTTTTGTAACAGTATGTCAGGCTTCAAAGCAAGAAACTGTAAAGACGTGAAGCAAATTTTGACCAGAGCTGAGAGGGCTGCTACTCTGTATAATTTCTGTACACTGGAGCAATTTTGTTGCTGGTATTGTGGGTTTTATTTGTAGGTGAAATAAAGAAAATCACTTTGTTTGGTGAACAGTTATTAAAGAATGAAATAATCTGCATAGAAACCAGAGGGAAGATTTATTTTCACAAAGCTGGATCACTTAATGAGTTGGCTTACAGCACAGTTTTGCAAGCCTATATTAGCAAAGAGACAGGGAAAGCAATCTAGGGGCTGAGAGGTATATCAGCCAGTATATCAACCAGTGAGTGTGTGGGTGGGAACTTCTTAAACTCAAATTGCTCTTGATGGAAAAATGTCTTGCAGTTATCCCATAGGTAAGTATGACTGATATAGCTGAGAAGCTAGGAAGGGCAAGTCAAAATGAGGGGGATCCTGAACATTTTTTTTTAAATCATGGCTGATCAGATAGTTTTAATCATTAGATTTCATGATAGCAGAGAGAACAGACCTCAAATCTGAAGAGCAAGTATTTACCATTGAAAAGTCAATTCCTCTGTCACTAGCTCTGGCAATAGTATCACTATAATTATGAGTTTAATATCTGAAATTCGTTGATTTCATATTTGCATGCATGTATGCTAACTAAAATTAATTAATTTTAATTGCATACACCAATTACAACATCAGGCTCATTTTCCAACATATTATTCCTCGCTGATTACATATCCTCTAAGATTGCTTTAATTTTTCATTTTGTGCTTTAAAGTCAAAGAATAATATGTATTTCTAATTAAGCTCACTTACATATCTCACTGCTGATTAAATCACTATTTAATATTTTATAACACAAGCCACCTTTAATTTCCCCCACTGAGAGCAAAAGCCTTGCAAACTCTTTTCTTTCTCCCCTCGGTTTCACCGACCTTGCCGTTCCTGTGTCGCTACAGGCAGATTTCTTGCATCTTCACAGCAGAATGCCAATGAACCACCTTGTTGACAGATTTTCATCCTTGGGGGAGGGAAGGCAAGCACCTTACTGACCACAAGACCTGCTCTGAAGAGATCAGCAACCTGCCACCATCACTAGGAGAAAAGAAACAGACATTCAGGAGAGATTTTTATCAGTGTCTTAGGGGATTGCAGGTCTTGATGACAGTCTCTGGAGCTGACACATTTCAAACCTTTTAGGGGATCCTGGAAGTCCCCTGTTCGTGCCTACCAAAGGCCGAATGCTGAGAAATGAAAAGGAAAAGGGGATTCTCCTCTCCCTCTCAACCAGCACAGCACAGTGAAACTTGCCAGTCAGTCCTGAGCCAGGACTGCATTAGTATGTCCAAAGTCTATACAGAAACTGGTAGAAAATCTTAAGGAGAAGTCCCAAAACTGCTTCTATTTGCCCATGTGTATTGCACAACTTGGGCTCTACGAGCTAAACCGTCTCATTTCTACCACGTCATTGCTAGGGTAGCAGAAAAGAAGAAGGTAAACCAGATTAAATCCTTAACAAATTTGACTTCTTAACAACCAAAAGAAAAAATGAAGTCCCTGGTACCTCAGAGCTTGACCCAAACTTCACTGAAATTAATGGGGAATCTTCTGATCATGTCCTTAGGAGCATGATTAATCCCATACACAATGGATACACATATTTGTTGTCAGTGGGATAGATTTAGGAAGACCAGTGCTGATTTGGGCTCTGAATGAAACCAAAGCATTCCCAGTGTCTGTGTTGGCATTCACAGCACTTTTTCTTTTTTTTTTTTTTTTGTCTAGTTATTAAAAACGAGTAAACTTTATCTGAATTACTTGTTAAACTATTCCTTTGCAGCAGGTAACTCTTTGTTAGTATCTAATTAATTGACTGGAGACTCATTGCCCCAGATTCCTCACACCTAACTCTTGACATGTCAGCAAAGCGCTGGATCCCTCCCACAGTCAAGAGAAGGAGAGAGGAGGCGCCAGGGTGTGGTTCATCCCCTCTAAGCTCTGAATTGTACTCTCCACTGATTACCAAAGCTTTAGCTGATACTTACCATCTAACACTAGTTAAGTGTGCCATTGTGATAACGTCAGGTCAGAAAAGAGAAACAATCAAATTGAAGCGGGATGTTACAACTGAAAAAGTTTCTCTCAAAACCACTGAGTCAAATAGGAGAAAAATCACAACCAGAATACTTTGCACACTAAGTTTCTTACTGAATTAAACAAAAAAGTAGATATTGGTGCACACATTTGGCAGTACCAAAACAGGAAGACACAATCAAAGGAACACTATGCTGTCTGAACCCCTAAAAACTGATTTTGAGGGAAAACAGAAGACATATGGAAGAAAAATAGGAACAGAAATAAAAAGAGAGGGAAAACCCCAGAAAAAAAAAACCAGCAGAAATGAGCCATATGTTTTTTGAAATATCCCTGTCTCCCATCTCTCAAAAATAAAGTCATCATCTATATTCACTTTTCTTCTTAAAACTAGATGATTATTCAGGCTGCATTCAAGACATAGGTAAATAACTGTTGCTGTGTCCAATAGGTTAGCGCAATCCTTCCAAGGAAAAAAATACACACCATCTAAACTAAGAATGATGAGCCAGCAGGCTTTCTCAGAAAACACATAGCAAAAAAAAAAAAAAAAAAAGGGAGGGGAGGGTATCTGGTGTTTGAAGCTATGTTGTAGAAACTAGTTCCAGTCCCTACTATCAGTCCCTCTGTAAGTTTATCCAATTTGTCACCATCTAAAGATACTGAAATTAGAAAGACAGAGGAGCCTAAATTCAGGCATTAGTTGGTCTGTCACACTTTATCAGCTGTGAAATGGGGTTCATATTCCTTTACTTCCTTCAGAGTAATATCATAGGGATATATATTAAATATATGTGTCATCTCAGATACTATGGTAGAGACAACATTGCATTTAAAATAGAGAAAAATAATAGAACTGATTGCTCAAATTTTCCTTGGATTCATTTTCTTCTAGATATTAAGTTAGGAGCTAGATAGATAGATAGGAATTATATTTCTATGTTTATCTTTATGTGTGTGAGTGAATGCAATCCATATATTTTGGCATACAATTTGTTTGATTGAATGGTTAAATCTTTGTTTTGCTTTACCATTAGTTACAATTTACATGGTGCCTAGTTCAGTGTGCTACCTCAGAAGACAATATTCAATAGGATTGGCTTAATCTTTCTTTAGTCTAAAAAGTAAGCACCTACACAGCTAGCTGATTAGACTGCTTCTGTTGTCAATGGAAACAGATGTTCAAGAGGACAATTTATCTTCAGTATCTTAAACAACTGCCTTCTACAAATGCCTATTGAGTGGTCTTCTGCATTGACTACAGTAAGCCTAGAAGCCATTTTTTGGCCAAATACTTAAGGTTTAAATGCTAAAGTTAGGTAAAAAGAAACCCATGCCCCGGGAAAAACATGACCGGGTTATCCAGAGTGTAACCTTGAGGAGATAAGAGAGGAATATTTCTTAGAAGAGACAGCATCCAAGCAGAACTCAGAGACATCTGAAGATGCTGATGACCGAGTATTTCCAAAGCAATGGCAATGCCCACGGCTGGATTTTTTTAATCTGAAGAATGAAATTCTTCCCAATGAACTGAAAAGAGAACCTGAAAATGGTCCATGTTATTTTATAGCATAAGACAGCAAACAGTTTGAGGGAGGCAGAAGATGGCTTCTGCTGCTTATATTTCTGTTTCATGCACAGAATCAATACCAGAGTTGGGAACAGCATAGCTGATCCTGTGATCATATCCCACATGCACATGAGGCTCACAGCAATAAAAGGATTGTTAATAACCAATATTGATTCACCTTTCCCTAATGCATGGACAAAAATGTCATCAATAAGCTGGTCAACATCCTGAAGCAATGAGCCTTATAATAGTCTACTAAGCCAAGAATAAAACAGCGTTCATTTATTTATTCAAACGTCAAATCAGTTGCATGTAATCTTCCGAGAGATTAATGGATTTAAAGCAATGGGGGTACAATTTACATAGCAACTTCTTTTGTGGGTGTCGCACCCATGTTGCTCCTCAGCATGGTGTTGGCTTTAGATATTGCTGAGCTGGCTTCACCTGACTCTCCACCTCCACCCATATTCGCTGTTCTGTTATCCTTTCAGTCCCAAGAGCTAGCATTTCACTTTTATTTTTTCTTTCTTTTACCGGGCTATTAAAAGCAAAGCAGTGTATCACAGCAATTATGAAAGGTTTTTCATTTTTGCTGCATTGAGGGTGATATGAATGTGGAAAATTATTTCAAGATAGAAACAATTTGCCTAAGAGCCTTTCCCACTATGTTTATTTCTCTCATTAAAATAAGCAGTCATCCAGGAGAGTGGAATAGAGCTACCCACAAAAGCCTATAGACCTCTTCTAGGTGAAAACTTTACTAACAGGGATTAGATAACACTTTGCAATTAAATGGTACATAAAGGCAAGGCAAGCAGAAAACATGAAAATCTTGTAATATCTCATTCTTAAAACTACATTCAAATGAATAATAACATAGTATAAGCATAATCCTATGAACCTTCCAATGTAATTGCTATTTGTTTAATTTGTTAAAAAATCCAAATGTACTACTCTGGGAGGTTGAAGGGCTTTGGGTAAGAGGTTGAAATGCTTCTTTTCTACATTTTAATCCCATTATAGGTTTTGCTTTCTGTCTATATATTTATACAACATTCACTACCATAGTTTCCAAGCATGTGTTTATGATTAGCTGTCTTTTTTTTTTCCCCCTAGTGAGAAATCAATGCTGGGTTCAAGCCAGGAAATTTGGATAGAGAGCAAGCCTCCAAATGTTAACCCATTGTAAATTACAGAATTTTATTTCCTCCCCGTAAGACAATTCGAGGACTTCGATGCAACTTGGATCTAGGGAAAGACAAGCTTGTATTTTGAACTCCTCACATCCATCTTTAATAAGGAATTGTTTTTTAGAGCTAGCTTTTTTCTCCATAGAGCTTCAGACATCAATGAAGGTGACAGAGAAATGTCCATTTCATGGAATATGCATGGCTGTATAAATAATAAATAAAAGTACTTAGCAGCATGGCATACGTGAGTCATACACACAAAGTAGCCTCACTACCAAGCTAAAAATAGCATTCTGGCAAAATTCTGATCAGAAATTTGAACAACAGGATTGCTTTACCCTTGCTCCGGTACACAAAGCCAATAGAAAAACCTTAAAATGATCTGAATGTCCTTTTATATTACTCTTCAATACCCATTTCACTGCTCAGGGATCTGAAGAATTCTTCTAAGGAAAGCAGCCCAGTAAAAATGGCAACATGGAGTTCAGAAGTTGATGTCTCTCAGAAATTTCAGATCAAACCTATTAGTTTTAGAGATGGACTATTTGCTTCCTATTTCCTCTCCAAGAAGCCATTCTAAAAAAATCACTGTGCATCTGAAGCCAGCCTAGATCCTCCCTCTCTGCTACATGACCACCAGTAAATAACGTTTGTGCAGAACTAATTAGGTCTGTTGTCATATCTGAGTAGTTCCACTATCATCAATGTATATATTGAACTAGCGCAACATCACTGATTCGCATACAGTCTCTTGAGGCTATCTGATGTATCCTTTTAGTTAAAATTCAATAAACACTTCTAATGATAAAGATACCCAGAAAGGAGCAGAATCAAGATCTCTGCATGGAAAACTGCCACTTCTGGAGGATGAACAAGAGTAAAACTAAGTGCTCCAGCAGAAACCCACAAGAATACCAACTATTTGTGAAAGATCCTCAGAACAGCCTGAAAAATTGAGGCTCCAAAGACATATAGTTGTCCATTCTTTACAGTCTAGTCTTACACTTTCTCTCACTGGGATATCACAAAGTATATTATTTTCTTCCTTTCCATTATGACAGAGCTGTCTATGTTAAACTAAAATCAAGAAAAATTCAGGAGCATGTTTTGATTTCAGCCAAAACTATAACATAAGAATAGCCATACTCAGTCAGATGAAAGATCTGTCTTGACCACTCTCTGACATTGGCCAGTAATGCATGAGCAGGTGAAAATACAGAAATCAAGACAATGATATTTCCACAGCATAATCCCAAAATAATAACTTGTATTTGGTCTCTTAACCTCTGGAGACAGGACCTGAAGGCAACATACACTAATATGGCAACAGCAGTGAATAAACTGAATAAGTTACTTGATTTTGTGTCTTTTTTCTAGGTTTGGAAAATTCAGAGACTGTAATGATCTCAAGCATCATCCAAAAATGCCAAACGCTCCCTGCCCATGGGAAGACACCAAAGCTCTTTCCTTTTCCACCCTGTTTTCCTTCCAGACGTACAGAGATTTTTTGTTAGCTGCCACCAGTAGAACTACTTAATTAGAAGCAAAGCTTAGTTCCCTTAACAAAAAAATAAAGATATAAACACCATAGCAGTGAAAATGCCTAGAGGAGGCATTGCAAAGATCAGAGGCAACTAAGCCTTATATTTAGTGATAGACAGTTTGATTAACTGAGTTTTCACATTGTGTTGCTCCTTTTCATTATTGCAAGAGAGGACTATTTCAATGTTGCTCTCAAATGGCACTGTCCTTTCTTTTCCAAGAATACCTTTGCCCAGCATCCTTAATCCTGTCTGATAACCCTCCGAGTCCCAATGCATTACTGTTTGGCACATAACCTCTCATTTATATTGCCATAAGCAAGTACATTTGGGTTTCTGGGTTAACACAAACTCGATTATTCTCAGTGTTTGGGTTACACAGTTATATACAGAGGTTGCATTCATCCCTTTTTCTCTTTGGGTTGAGAGCACCATATTTAACAGAGCTTACAAACAGGGGCATACTGATCTGTGCCCAAGACTCTAAAAGGCAACTGTAAAAAGACATAGATAATTATCACCCAAAAGAGAAAGAAAATTACTTAGATGCAGCTTTCCAAAACATTCTTCCTTTGAACACAGAAAAGTTCAAAGATTCTACCTAGGAGAAGTTGTTACTGAGTTTTTGGAAAAGACCTATTTGCTTTGGACACATTTCTTCTAATCTGTTACTATACTAGTTTACCCATTGAACTATATACAAATGCTGATGTATAACACATTTACCTTTAGACTGGATATTCTCAGTTGTGACATTCACTTCCTTAAGCGTTTTCGAAGTCATTACCAATTCCTCCCACAAGAACCTTTTTAAAATATAAGTAGAAAGTCAGACAGATTTGACCTTGATGAAAATATTGCTTATTATTTTTTCAGGTATCTCCATATGGCAGCTTATTATTGTACACAGTGCATTCTGTAAAAAGATACTTGTTCTATAAAATGTAGTTTAGAGTTTCTAGTCTTTTTATCTCCTTCAAAGGACAAGTTTATTTCCTGTTATATTTTTGAAAATACTCATTAAGGGGAGCTCTGTGGGGCTCAGACAGGGGCTTTTCAAACTTCAAGAAAAGAGGAAGGACTTTTTTCCATCATTTGTATCCTTTTAATAATTTAAGAAAAAGAAGGAAAGAAGCCAAGGCTTCAGATTTACAATACATGGATTGAATAATTATGTCACATCAGATCCTATACGTTAGTGTTGGACAGGGTGTCCTATCATAGCATTTGGCAGAAGTAACACAAGTCATATTAGAACTCAATAATTATATCTTCTTTAAAATTGCTGCTTCAGAAACAGCAAGGGACAACTGAAGTCACTTTTGGATAAGTGAGAAAATTCAGTGTCTGGCAAGAAAAGGGACACCTGTCATTTGCTGGAAAAGAGTGTCCTCGATTCACCTTGTCCTTCAGCAGCTTCTGCAACTCGTCGTGTAGGACTCCATACGGCAGCTTTCCATCTTCGATGCTTTCCTACAATTAGACAAGATCCATCAGTAAACAGAGCATACTGTTTCTCATTAACTGAGAGTTCATTATATGGTGGAAGCAAGCACCGGATGGTTGGAAACCTATGCCGTACCTCATGCCACAGCCCGGAATACCATCCTAGGCCTTGAAAAGCAAGTCTTGTGATGACATGGTACTCCAGAAAGAATTGAGTCAGACAATGGGACTCATTTTAAAAATAATCTAATAAGTAATTGGGCTAAAGAACATGGTATTGAGTGGATATATCGTATGCCCTATCATGCACCAGCTTCTGGGAAAATTGAGCAATACAATGGACTGTTAAAAAACACCCTGAAAGCAATGGGGTGTGGAACTCTTAAAAATTGGGACAAGCATTTAGCACAGGCTACCTGGTTAGTTAATACCAGGGGATCCATCAATCGAGCTGGTCCTGCTCAATCAGACCTTTTACATACTGTAGAAGGGGA
>VYXH01000976.1:678555-689976 GCA_013397275.1 Burhinus bistriatus | reverse complement strand
GGTATGCAGGGAGGCTCTTGCTTATCCTTATTGCTATAACACCCAAGGCCAGCCAACTTTGTTACTTGCCCCATTGGAGGGTCGGAAGCGGAAAAGCGTAGAGGGGTCACACCTGCGGGGAGGAGCGGACAGGACAGGTGACCCAAAACTGACCAACAGGGTATTCCATCCCATCTGCCTCATGCTTAACATAAATGCTGAGGGATCAAAGGGTCAGTCTCTTTCTTCAATGGCCGGCGTCCAAGGAGGACTTTGCGTCTGCCTTTGATCCTGATCCCAGATCCAGAATCCAGTTCCCATCCGTCACTGAGTCCAGTCTGGGACTTCCCCAGTGCCTGCTGGTGACGTTATTGTCATCCTGGGAGCTTGATATGGTTTTGTATATATTTCATTATTTTTCTTTTTATTATTTTATTATCAATATTTCATTAAAGTAGTTTAGTTCGTTCTACACTCTTAAGTCTCTCTTTTTCTCTCTCTCTTGCCTCCCTTCGGGACTGGAGCAAGAGAGAGCGAGTATCTGTTGTTCCACCAGATTGGGCCAATCTGGCCCAAACCATGACAAAGAGGAACATGTGAAGTGTAGCCTCAAAATGTAACTTTTTTTTTTCCTGTCTGCAAAATATCACACAATTAATCCCACAAGCTTTACTTAATTGTAATACTATAGTACCTACCTAGTAGGCTCCCTTTCTGTGAAAATCATGGTGTCTACCTCAATAAGTATACATAAGAATCAACACAAAGCAAATGCTGTTGTATGAAAACTAATGAACAGTGGTGAAATGAAAGGGGTGTTTGTTAGTTTCAAAAACTAAAAATAAGATATTGAGATGTCTCCACTCATGAGAGAAGAAAAAAAAAAAAAAAAGATTATCTTTGTATTCGAACTCTGCCGGAGTCTAAGTACCCTTCCTCCTCATGGTCTTTGGATTAGGCTGTATACAAACACCCAGAAAAAAACAACCTGGAAAGTATGTGTTTCCAGATTTTTTCTAAAAACAAAATTCAGGGATCATACAGGTAAACTTTATCTTCCCACCTCTAGTACTACAGAAAGTCAATTTAAAAACAGATCATATTTCACTTAAAAACTGCAAACAACTATGATGACTATTGTATAATACAATTAAAAAAGAAAACACATTCCTTCAAAAGGATACTATTGAGCCATATAAAATTCTGATGGGAAAACTCAGATCCTTTGTAAATTCATAAACTATCCACAAATAACAAAACAAATGAAGTTCTGATAAGTCAGCATCAGGCATTATGAGGATCAATAGTTCCTTAACACAGAAAATACCACACCTCTGATATGGAAATTATTAAAGAAATACTAGAATCTGCTTAAATGAGGGATGGGCACTGCAGCCAGATTGCAAGGCTATAAAGAGAAAGTATCACCAGCCTCCTTAACCTATCAGAACCGTGTCTACTAAATGTTGCCCAATAAATATATGCAGCTGTTGAACCCAGTTTGTTTCTTATCAGCAGGGGACTTTGCCTCCTGGGCCTTGTATTACCAGATTCATCTGAAATAACATGGGGCTGCTCAGGTGCCTCTGGTCCCTGAATCAATGCCAAAGTTGAAGCAGGCTCCTGGCAGTGAGAAAAGTAACACCAGAAACTGATCCCCAAAGTTAGTGAAAAGGATTGGTATTCTGTCTCTACCTTCGCAGACACCCTGTCTCAGACTGATGGAGCCCCATGTCCTAAAAAGTCGGTGGGTTTTGCTCAATTGTGGTTGGAGCAGGAAAAAACGAAGAGAGAGAGCCTCAACACTAATTCTGCACTTGCAAAATCCTTCAACTGAAGGGCATGGATTACTAAAAGCTAAGATTAATGAAATATCCTTTTTTTTCTATTTTAACATTTGAATGAGACCCCATTAGAGCAGGTGCTGAGTGAGCGGCACAAATTACCATAACCTTGAAGAAAGAGCTTATCTTTGGTTCAGCATTTAGGAATGTAGGCCAGTCCTTAATGTACAGATGAAGATCCCTCATGCTTAGTAACAATTTACATGATGAATTCATCAACTTTAATGTTCACAGCATCAATGCTTTGAAGTGGTAAACTTTTACAACAATCACTTAAGCATGGCGGGAAGTAAAATAGCATCCTGAAACAGCTCTAAAGGCAAAAAAATGAAGTGTTTTAATAAATTCACACGAGGCCATGCTGCCTCTTGAGGGGTATTTCGGTGCCTGGGCAGCTTCATGTCCTAGGTAAGCTAAAGCAATCCAGGTGTTTGAGATGACCTGGGGATACAAAATCCAGGCTCTCCCATAGCCAGTTCATAACTTTTATGAGGAAGATGGGCAGCAGTCTCATATGTATTTTACTACGTGTCAGATTTAAAGAGTGACACAGAAGACCCAGCCCGACTTTAAAAATTGCCCTGAGACTGACATGTCCTCTTGAGAGTTGAACAACACGCAGTGCAGGGGTTAATACCACTCTGCCGTCTTAATTCTTGATTCATTTCTGTGCAAAATACTATTGTTATCAACAATCAGACTGAGCATCATGATCCGGAAAGGCTGTAAACTAAAATGATTTTGTCTAAAGATTTTTTTTAATGACCTAGTAAAATCAATTGAGTACCATACAGGTCAGCATTACATGATTTGGCAGAAATGTTAAACCTGAGTGAAAAAATCCCATGGAAACAAGAATCAAAGTTGTTTTGCAAGCAAGGCATTTTTCTTACTGCAGGCATAATAGCTACCCTTAGGGTTTAGAGATTTTAGTTGATTTAGAAAAGAAGTAAAAAGAATAAAGAGAGAGACTCACTTATGCTTTTGCCTTAAAGAACAAGATTAATGATGTGCAGTGAACAATGAAATGAAAACATTCAGTTTGGTCCAAAATGCTACTTATTAGGTAGTAGAGTTAGGCAAAAGTGTGATAACTTTCAAGATTTCAAAGAGGATGGAGAGTGAAAATATCCAATATTTTTAATGGTGTATTTCCTTTGTTTTGGATCAATTAAACCACTTCATTTTGTGATTTTCACATGTTTCCATTTGGACCTGTTGTTTTTTATTGTAACGCAATTTTAAACATAAAGGGTTTTACAGACTCCTATTTCTTCCTTTCCGTAGACCTGTCATCTCATTTTTAATTTTTAAAATATCAAGTAGGACACTTCAGCAACCTGGAAACAACTTTGTTATCTTTTTAAAGTAAGAAGGAAATTTTGTTAGAACGGATTTACTCTTTCATAGAGTTGCAGCTGAAAAAGAAGTTTTATTTAAAACACAAAGCCTATAGCTGAAGAATTTTTGAGGAAATCTGTAGTAGGTCATGACAAAAATAAGACACGGGCCACTGCAAGAGCTTATATCACACTGACTACATAAAAACCTTACCACCTATTTTTTGGATCCATTGAAGTCTTTTGCAAATTCAGTTGTATTACATTACTTTTTACCTGCTCTCCCTCTTCCATAACATTCTTGTGAAGAGAAGAAAGCTGTTCTGACTTTATTTATATTTTCCATGCTTTCCACTTAGAGAGGAGAAATATTTGAATCCCATCAGTACAGCAAATATTCTCTTTGCTATTTGTGGATATACTGCCACCTACTAGTGTACTGGGTGTTTTGTGAGAGGGAGAAAGAAAAGAACAATAAACTTCATAAAGTTACTTCACTAAGTTGAAAATCATTCATTCCTTCTGAAGAACTTAAGACTAAAGAGAACTTTGTAAATATAATCTATGTATACATTTTCAAATCAAGAAAAAAGGGCATTCAGAATTTAGACTAACAATGGCTATAAGGAACAGGTCAAGGATGCATCTTCATCCATGTTCTGTCTCCAACAAAAAACGGATGCCCAAGACTGTAAAGCACAGGGCACGTGTAGATGAAACGCTCCTTGAATACTCTCCCAGCTTTGAGTCATTTAAAGATCATAATTTCTATTTTCTTCTCTTTAGCTTTTTAACCTGTACAGACATAACCCCAAGATCTCGCTCTGATTTCTAAGGGTCATCTCAGAACAAGTCATTTTATATGTAAGGCTAGGATTGTGTTTTTTCTATACATTGCTTTACACTTATATTGAATTTCAGCTACCATTTTAACCTAATCACAGTCTCATAAGGGCCTCCTGCAGTTCTTCCCATTAAGCTTTCTTTTTTGCTGCCTTGTGTGCTTTGGTGTAATTACCAAAATTAATCGTAAAATTGTTCAGTACTTTTTCTGGGTCATTTAGATATATGGTCAATAGCACAGTTTCCTGTAGAACCTCACTGGTAACTTCTCTACCACAAGCAGAAGTGATTTGCACCAAATCTGTTTCCTATCTTTTGGCAATTTATATAGAAGGAAAAACATTCCCTGTTATTTCACAGCTTCTTAATTTCGTCTTTTTTTTTTTTGGTGATGGACCTTGTTAACTGCCTTTGGGAAATCCAAGTCGTGTTCCAAGTGAAGTGCATCAACTGGAGCTCCCTGTCCACGTGGCTATTGATGTGAAAGTTTGAGAGGCAGATCTGATTTTTAATTATTTGTATTTTAAGGAAAAGAAAAGTTCACAGCTTGATCCATGGATCTCCTAATTGTATTCATGATGACATTTCCTTTTGTTTTGCCTGGTATAGACATCATGTTTACCAACTTGTAGTTCCTACAATCTCTTCTGGAATCCATTAAAAGCTCTTAAAATCTCTTAAAGACTGGCATCACATTTGCCACCTTCCAGGCCTCCGGTAGTTTTAGACAAAAGCCTACATACTGTAAGCTCACTATTCTGCTATTTTATCCCTGACTTCCACGAGCACTCTTAGGTCACTACCTGGTCCTGGCTCCTTGTTACTCCTTACTTTGACAATTTGTTCTCTTCTTATAGACACTTCAATTCCAGACAACAGCCCCTGATGTGTCCCTGACCAAGAAGGGTTTGTCTCTGCACTCTCTGCCTCCTTGCACACTGAAGGTGAATGCATTTTGCAGCTTCCTTGTGCTTTTAAAAGACAGTTTCCTAGGGATCTCTGTGAACCGGAGAAGCTCCCACTGGAATCAGTGAATCCTTACATAAACCTGTATACCTACACACAAAAACCCAGTTTGGCCTCCAGAATTGCAGGGTTTGCTGCTCACAAGATACAGAAGATTGCTGTACTGCATGAGAGTTTGTGTCTGTGTAGACCACACTGTGCCTCCCACAGCATCAGTTCCATTTGTTTCAGGTGTAAATAGGACCCAAATTGAAGATAGCCGCATGCGGAGCAGAGGGGCATGGAAAGGGAGAGGAGACAAAGAGGCAAAATCACCAATATTGTGTAACTGCGTGTATTTTTAGCCACCGTACAGATAATCAAATCCCTTTTGAAACTTTCTGAGTTCTTGACCTCCTTGACTTGCAGTGCCAACGAATTCCACAGATCACTTCTTGAATGAAAATGTGCCTGATGGCCAGAAGTGTTACTAAGCAGAATACTCCCATCAGCTATAATTCAATAGGTTAAATCCTGCTGTTTATCCATTAACAACATCTCTATTTCTATTATATAGGTATGTGGCAGCTACATTTCTCTGAAGCAAGGCTAAAATACAAAGGACAGACTTTTGAACATGACTTCTTAGTATATTTAGCTGGAAATCCCTGGTTCCTTATAGTGCCTGCAGATCTCAGTGTTCCTTTTTACTTTCTTTTTTTTTTTCCCCAAATCTGACTTTGCCTTCCCACAGGTGATACATTTCATCCTAGTTTTATTCATTCTGCTTTTTTACAATCCATTAGCTTGCTTTCTGTCAATTATCGACTGGCTTTCTACACCTCTTAGTGTACAAGTCAGTAGAGAGGAAATTTTACCAAAATTTCTAAAAAACGGACAGATATGTAAGTGTAAAGGAATGAACATGGTCTCTAAGCGAAAGGACCCTTTGAGGAATACTTTTATAAAGACCAGAATTTGACCAAGCTAATAATATAATATAGATACAGCTGCTATCTTGTGACTTTTAATACAGAAATGAGCACATGAATTAATTTACGTGATCATACTGGTTCAATCTAAGGATACCTGCAATAATTTACATAATTCCTATCTCCTCTCTTTCTGTAGGCAATTTAGGACAATGTGTAATGCTTTTAATCAGTCTTTTATTAGTATCTTAAAAATGAAATCTTCCAAAAACAGGTTGTGAAGCAATATAAACTCATGTACAATTAGCTCAGTTTAAAAATGTTTTCTCCTAATGGGATTATGTTCTGTAAATGATCTTGTTGCTATGGCAACTACCACAAAAACCGCACCATGTTTTCAGTTCAATAGCAACAATTGCACCTGTGTACCAGCCTTTCTTTCTGCGGTTTATGTTTTTGCTTTTCAGACATTAGTGTGGAAACAAAAGCAAAAACTGTGACCTAGAAAAGTTCAGGCATTGTTTCAGCTACACTTGCAGGTACTATCAGCAATAGCCAGCAATGAATAATTCTGTGTGACCATGTACCTATATTTAAAAAAAGAAAAAAAAAAAATCAAACGAAAAGCCTCTCAAGGTTCCCCTTTCCACTCAAGCCAAGGAGGCATCAAAGAATGTGGTATCGTTTCCTTATCCTATATTATCTTGAGAGCCAATGCTGGAAAGACACAAGGGAATGAGGAACTATTTTTAATAGTATCCAAAGTAAGATGAGGTAAAAATGGCTCCTTTTTACTTGTAAACATGTTGCCAAGTTGCATTTGGAGTCAGATACACTGACTTAAGTGGCAGAAGTGGATGTCAAGCTCAAGAAGGAAACGTGGGTGAGCAGAAAACAGAAGTTACATGGTAAAAGTGGAATTTACCACTACAGAAGATCATGTAGAAAACCCCAGAGCCATGTAAGTCCACTTCCCCACGCAACCTTTTCATTATACCCTCACTGAAAAGTAAAAAGTAACAACCAACTTCCATTCTCTCCTGAAGGAAGAGAGAATGCTGCATTTATGATTTTGAGGGGCAGTCAGACACAACAATGACAGATGCTGAATTTGAAAACAGATAACATTGGGTTCTGTTCCTCCAGCACCCATTAACATTTCTGCCTTATCAAAAGCTCATCATTCACATACTGTCTCAACAGGAAAATTATATCCTTTGTTTTTGCAGAAAAGTAGATATAAATCAACATACTATTTGCAAACTGAAGACACTCAACAAGGTGTACAACAATTTCTTCAAAAGGCATCCTGTGCAAAGCAACAACAAAAACAGAGTCCAATGCAAGTCCGAAGAGGAAAGTTTTGCTGGGCAAAGAAAAATGACTAGCCTATTCAGAGAAGAAAAGGGAAAAAGGCATCACGAGATGTTCCCCAGTGGAATACTGCATGATCCACTCTATCAAAGAGAACTGATAGATTCAATCCAGTTAAAAGACAGATTTCATCTACGGGTGTTGAGAGCCTGAAAGTAAAAGCCTGTTACCAATGTGACCTCTCAGTGATAGTCACACCCGAACATAATTTCTTCATACACAACATACTCTTTCCCCCACGTCCACAGTCACCATTGAAGCACCAGGAACATGGGGAAGGAGCTCTTTAAGATAGGCAGTCAGGAAAGCAATGCAAGAAGTCTGTCTTTCACTATACCTGTTCCATACTTCTTTCCCTGAGCTGTATCACATAGCAAGGTGGTTTTGTTCTCAGTTTCTTCAGTGAATAGACCCAAAGGCTGCAAAGGGCTCCCTATGAAATAAATCTTTTGGACTATGGGCTATCAGGGATGCCCGAGCGGCACAAGACACACTTTGGTATCAGTATTTCTTGGATCAGGATGTTATTTCAGTGTTACTACCTTCCTATGCTTTTTAATAAGTATTTAGAAAAGCTGAAACATCTCCAGTTTATGGCAATGGATTTGGATTGAACAACGATGTTCAGTTCTTGGCTCCACCTCACACTTCCTTTGTCATTTGGAGGACTTCACCCATCTGTGTCGCTGTGTCCTCTCCTGCCTGGGCTACAAGCTTTTCTGTGTTTCTATTTTGCATGGCATAATAAAATCTTGGACACACATGGGGCCTCCACATACTATTGATATAAATATTAACCAATATGTTTGGATTTTTAGAAAGTGTTCCCAGTCTCATAGGGCTAATTTGTTCTTCTGTATGAAGAGGTATAAACACCAGCCATCCTTCCATTTCTTTTATATAACTTGGATTCTGCTGCTCTACTGCACAGAGTATATTCCCTTTGCCATGAACATAAACAAACTGTTTTTACTAGTTTTCCTCAAGCAGCAAGCCACGGGGCCAAAGTCTCTCAACTTGAATACAGAGAATTAAGCCCTACCACCAAAAAGAAACAGGGATAAAAAGAAGAGACACCTGAATAACTACATTTTGGTTCACTTCTGTTCTTGTAAAGCTGATGCAAAGCTGCTTCCTGTTACCTGGAATATTATCTATTTTTTTCTCACTATATGCGAGAACTAAACCAAAGACTGGTCCTAAACTAAAATCTCAGACTTGAATAGCCTGAGCCCTCTGTAGTTTTTTCATCTGTTGGCTGAGGGCCATCGTTAAATTGTTAAAAAATGTGTAATTACTATGAAAAAATGTATAATTATTATGTAAGTAGCCACCCACTTTGGCATACTAGTCAGATGCAGGCAAAATTATCAAATGACACTGTAAGGAGGTGAACAGTTTTTCTCACAAAACATGAATCCTATTGATTACCCTGCACTTCCGTACACTAATACAGAATAATTGCATGAGACAGCAAAGTATTCAGGCACACAATCCACTGATATATGAGCAATGGTCATTATCTCTACGGTGACATTCATTAAGACAGACACAAAATGATTTGTTGCCAGGGATTATCGCTCAGTCATTCCCAAGGTTTTTAGACAATGGCAAATGGGGGACATTTTCTGATTGTCAACTTTTGCCCTAGAAATGAAAGAGGGAAAAAAAAAAAGAAAGAGCAGTTCAGGACAAAGTGAAATGCTACATGCTGGGGTCATTAAGTTTTCATTCTGTACATTAAACATTAATGAATAAACTAGAATGTAAACAGTGATGAATAGAAGAAAAATTGTTTTGTTTTAGCAAATTTTATTTAATTCTCAGACAGGACATTTTGTTTCTGAAATATTAAATTTAGAGGTTCTTGATAGTCTTTGAAGTTATCAAATACCAAATGCTAATTAGATCATAAGACTTAACTAGCTGAACTGAAATGCCAAAAAAAAAAAAAGGTTATTTAATCATCAAAGCAATAACAGTTCCACTCTGAAGAGAGCTCTTGTATACTTTGCTCAAGCTAAATCAAAGTGTAATGATTCTTGAATACAAAACACTGCACGATCAATATTCCCGTCATGCAAGTATCAGAAAACCTAGACTTTACTCCAAGCATTTCCTAGGACATATGCGAACACCCTCAGCTCATTGCTCAGTCCTGACCTGCTCCCAATTTTCATATGTATTAAAGAACATAAGTTGGACTTTAAATCTTGCCACGGAAGAGATGGTTGTCCAGTATCCCACGGCCAGCACTGTCACCCCTAACTCCCAGCAACCTGACTGCAGCCCATGTGTGACCGGGAACTGAAGATAGTCCCCTGCTCACACAGAAAGGCTGTCCTTGGAAATAAATTACTTATGACACAATGCAATTGAATCTATTTCTGAGGTTAATCTGTAATGACATAAATGGCTGGATTCGCCTGTGAACTCGCTGTGTTAAGTAAGTGCTGATCTTCCTGGGAGAGGTAAGCGAATCCTGCTGACTCACTGGTGCAAGCCAAGTCATTGAAAGGAAGATTGGGAATGACCCTGAAAAATGTAAGCCTAGGCAGAATGGCCCTCAAGGATGCAAACTCAGGGACATTTCTGGAGGCAGAATTTGGTTCATAATATTAACAAATTCTTTTGGAAGTGAAGACTCACTCTATAATAGAAAATTAGTTCTGACAATCTGTAAAACACATTGGTTATATTAAGACCATTCTGAGAAAACTCTCAGGTAGTTGTCTATAAGCCAGTAGCATCTATCTATAAGACACTAATAAGTCAAAATGAGCACAGAAAGGAACAATAGCATTTGGGGGCTGCAGGGAACTAGAGAAGATAGTATAGAAGAGTGAGAAATAGGCTTCAGAAGAAAAGTTATCATTAGCCTTACAAGTTCTGCACTGACCCCTTTTTGATAAGCTCTTCATCCAGTTTGCTCTAAACTCAAATTATTTGCTCATTAGTTTTAAATGAAGCTCTTTCAGAGGAAAGGCATTTTCATTTCCCAGTCATGTGAAAAGAACTAGTCAGATGTGCCAAGAAGACAGGGCGGACCTCTGTGAAACATTTCTTCTACAGGAACTACATCATGTGGAATCTGATCAGAAATCTAAGATCCTGATGTCACTGTGGACTGTTGTAATTGACCCCAACTATATGCTCACTTAATCTCATAAAAGCAAGCAGAAAATGAACATAATGTTTCCATGTGTATTTTCATTTCAGAAGCACTGGAATGTAACAAAAGTGTTCTGTAGAGACAGACCAATACATGGCAACTTTTCCTGTGCTGTGACCTTCTTTCCTTATATCAGGACCAACTCTAAACTTCTCTTTCAAGACAAAGTGGCCATGACCTTGATTAAAATAAAAGGACAACATCATTCATGAAACCCTGAAATTTTAAAAATAATAATAAAAAAATGTTCTCATAGTGCCTCAGAAAAATCCTAAAAAACTTATGTGGTTTATCATGAAAACCAGAGGCAAATGTAGGCATATGCCTGAGCTCTGCTTTTCCAGTGTCCAACTGGAAATCTGAACTTCAGAATCCATCATCAAAACCAAACAGCAGGCTGTGGACAATTCTGTGATTGATCTCAGTCTCTCTCAATGGAGCTCCTTTGAATCTGTAGAAAACATTGAATATTTACACCCAGTGGAACAGATTATTCCATAGTCCAGTGCTGGTGGCTCTGGCCTGAAACGTGTTTCTATTCTTCTGTCCCAATGATAGCATAGTTCCTTACATGAAGTAAAAAAGCAGCAGCCTATTCTGTATATACCTATGACCTCTCCTCTTTCCCATCTACCCCCTTCAGTCACAACCTTCCCATCTCCTTACTTCAATCTGAAAGAAACTCCTTACAAGCAACTTCAAGGACATTCCTATATGGGGCGGGGGGAGGGGATCCATTTAATGATCTGGTTTTCCACTGGGAGCCCATGTTGTCAGAAAAATCTTTACCATCTGTAAAAATGGTCCCCTGACACCTGGTTACAATCCTCCAGGGAGAGAATCATCAGTATGAGCAAAATCTCAGCTCTGTCCAGCCTGACTTCTGAGAAACGTGGAATCTGGGTCTTCACAAATGATGAACAGTAAGCAGAGACAAACAACTGACAGGCACACATTTGCTCAAAAATAGAAAAGGGGGGGGGGGGGGGGGG
>VYXH01000976.1:638380-678521 GCA_013397275.1 Burhinus bistriatus | reverse complement strand
AAAAAAAAAAAAAGAAAGCTTATTTGTCTTTCTGCTTCCCTGAATCCTAACAGTGGTACCTGCATGTGCTACACACTGCCATTCCGCCACCTCTGCAATGTGTCATGGAGGACTTGAATCATCTCTGATGAATGTCTGCACACATTCCACCGAGGGTTTGACAGAACGATCTGCTTGTGATTGATGTTGACTGCTTAGGATTCATTTGGCTCCAACAAACTGTTCTTAACAGTTTGTTGTATTTGATGGGAACTGGGAGGGGAAAAATAATTTAATAATACAGCATGTCAAAGCTAACATTGTTTTTGTTAGGAAAATTGTGTTTGTATCATATACACCACTGCATTAAAATAAACAACTAATGCTCAAGTCTAAAGCAATGTTTCAGTAATGGATGAAGTGGTTCCAGTTGTATGGAGAGGCATAGCAGGATCCAACACAAAGCCTTTTGCTGCCATAGACTGTTAAGAGCGACCCATCCCTCTTAGCAGGCTGGTGCACTGACAAACAGGGCAGTACCTCCTGCAAGGTAGCTGTTCTCAATGCGGGCTGAAGTCCCACCAGGGCAGTGTAGAAAGCCATTTGCCCTGTGGTAATTTCCTCATAGCTAACACACCACAGGAATCAGGACCCACCTTAGGCAGAGGTTTTTTACATGACTGATGGAGATACAATGGTCAGTCCCAGGCTCCCATATGGCAGGGCGTTTCCTCGCTTGCTCTGACCTTCTCTGTGAAGGGAAGATGCCAGCCTGCTTGCATTGGCATCTTGCTTGGTACACAAAGGGGCAAGGAGCTGGTGGAGGAGATCACAGCCCACCACCTGAAGCAGCCCACCACCTGAAGCAGCTGCTGCTGAGCTGCCCCCATCTCTGCTAATCCTCCCACCACCTGAATGCTGATGATAACATCAGCTTTGGGACATTTTTTGCTACAGAAGCCCAGTCAGTGAGGTGTATTGTCTACTTGCTCACATTCATACTGCACAAAGAAAATATACTGTCAAATGCTATTTTGATAACTGATGTGCCATCATACATATGGGGATGAACTGAATGTAAAAAAATAGAGTTCACCTGCTTTCTACCCCCTTCCCATCCAATATCCCTCAGTGTAAGGTAAAAACAAAAACAAACAGCCCAGTAAACATTCCAGTTTTCCCATAGCACAGGCTTTTCTTTGTATAAAGAATGTACACTGCTCTGAGTTAAAGATAATTAGTCTACCTTGTGAGTTGTTTTTTTAAAATCTCCAAACCTACAATTTTGCAGGAGTTATACTGAATGGAAAAGGATGAAGATCTCAGATCAGAAGAGGTATTTCCTTCAGTCCCTTTCTGACAATTGCTGCTGGATTCTATTCAAGAAGCAGCAACTCTTCTAACGTTGGAAAATACTGGGTTGCTGTTCTCTCAACACTTTCTGCCAGGGCTGTAACTAATAAAACCATCCTGGTCAGTGTCCAGAGAGGGTGGGGATCCCTGAAGTTTTCCAAGGCAGCAGACTACAACTGTTACGGAGATGCAAGAACAACTCATGGTTCAGAAAACCCGTATCTATGTTTTTCTCTTCCTTACCAAAATCTATGAGTATCAACTTACCTTTGTTGATAAAGAAATTAAAAAATTGTGACATTTGTGATAAAAAAAAGTGTAGAAGTAGCTGTACTACTGTTTTAAGGAAAGAAAATACTTTCTCTATAATAGCAAGGTACTAAAACATTTTTGGTATAAGTTTGGGAGGTTCACTGTGACTCAGGCACAATTTTCCTTTTCTTTTTTTTTTGTTTTAAACTCTAATACATTCCTTCCCATTAGTGTCTCTGTCCATCTCGCAAAAAGAAATTGAAAACCAAACAAGATCCAAAACAGAAGGGATCATTTGTAGGCCTCACAAATGAAAAGGTCTGAAATATTAACCACATAATCAGCATTTTCAAAAGTTCTTAAAAAAACCCAAGAAGAACAATAATGCAGAGGGGTACACATGACGTTAAAGTACTTTTGCCATTTCAAAGACATGAAGAGGGCTGAGGTGATGGACATCCACATTTGGTGGCACCTGTTCGACCCTGGTGGCACAAATTCCACTAAAATTTAAAATATGAATTGATAGACTTATGAAGACTCTCCAGTTAAGCATCTCCGTCATTATGTCTTGGGGAGAGGAAGAAACCAAAACCCAAATATGCAAGAACCCCTTCCCACATACCACTCCATCTTCCCAATGAACAACAACAGATGTTAAACTGCCGTTAAATACCAAGAACTAAGAAACCCTGGCCACAGGCACAATTTCTCAGAGAAACTGTATTGTGGTTAAGATGCTGCTTTTCCACAACAAAGTTAGTTTTGTCCATGCTGCAACACCACTGAGCCCACCATGGGCTATAGAAATCCAGCAAAAGCTGGACAAATGCATAAATGGTATGTCTATGCCTTGCTCTGGACCGCTGCAGCTATGCTGCCATCAGTGCTACTGGTAGCATGTTTAAAGCTAGTCGCACCACGAATCGCAGTCCCATCTTTGTCTGCAGTATACACAAACTCTCCACCTTCAAACTAATCTCAAGGTCTCCACCTTACTGTCTTTTCATAGCTGCCTCAGTTTTAGCATTTGCTCTTTCTAAACTCCATTATCCTGTTTTGGCGGGATTTTTTGTTCAGAGGAATTTTAATTTTTTTTAGATATTCATTATTTCATGCACTTTAAATATCATTTTACTTCCCTGGATTGGTAAACATAGTGTAAGTGAACCCAGGAAAAAGGAAGGCGTTCAGGTCAAGGTCCCCAAGCTGAGAGTGCCTTGGCTCCACCAGTCAAAGGAAGCTTCTTTTGTAAATGAAGCATTTAATGGACCATTACCTGAAATGATTAAGCATCAACAGCAACACCTGCCTTGTGTCCCCCTGGAACCAGTTTTAAAGTTATAATCTAGTAGCTTCAAGAACTGGAAGCTGGATAACTTTGCTGACAATTTATACAGCAAAAGAAAAAATACATGACAGGCAATTGTTAATTCTAACTCTATAATTGCACTTAGGAGGCCTCAGTGATATCACATGAGAACGAATCTCAAGTAGCTATTATTTAAAGCATCTTTTATTTTCTAAATGCTACTGAAGCAAGGCTTTTCATAATAGCAATAGTTCCAGGGTGGATTTTTCTATGGGGTAGAACAGGCTGACCTACAATAAACTCCGGTAAAAAAAGGAAAATATGTCATTGTTTTGAGAGACATCCCATTTAGGAATTCAGTGGCATGACATAAGATCAGTAAATGCCAAGATATCTGGGGTCTGGCTTTACCTGGTAGGATGCCCAGCTCAGCCGTACATGTTCAGTCAGCCAGTTGAAGCTAGAACAGTTTTTCTGGCAAATTTGAAGGAAGTTTCTTCCTAAATGAAACCCTCACTGTGGGAGATTATATGCTCAGCTAGAAGAGCTAGTCTTGCTAGCTTCGAAATGTAGACATGTTCAAAGTGACCATTTGTACCTGCAGGTGATGTTTGTCCTTTTGCTTCATATAAGTGTCTGTCTCTTGCACCTGTGTAGGCTTCACCTCATGACCAAATAATTGCGTCCTGCAGGCTCAACAGATGCCACATCTCTTTTTAGCACTTTTATGCTGAAATATCCTTTAATTTACTTTACTGCACCCTTCTTTTTGTATTATCAGAACAAAGAAAAAAAAAAACCAAACATGTTCCACTTATATTCACAGGCTACAATTTATCTCCCGTGACCATCTCAAAGTTAGGGAGCTACTTAGTCAGACAGTCTACTGTCTAAGGAGGAAACAGGTACACTTATAAGATGGTTCCTTCCTCCTTAAGGTAACGTAAAACATAACTGGGCTGAAGATACCTTTCCTATCTGTTATTTTTCTGTCAATAGGAAGCAAGTAAATCTGAGTCTTTAGTATGCAAGAGGACTAATTTCAAGGTTTTCCTCACTTTGTAGAGTAAGTTGTTCTGATTTATCTCACTGCCATAAGATCCTGCTGTTGTAATGCAAGCTGCCCTCCAGCTTTTTAATACATCACAGACCACACAGTGCTAAAAGCCAAGAAAAGCACTGCTTTCAACTACTCCCTACTAAATTATGCATTTATTGTAAATGCCAATAACTTTTGGGAAACTTGCAAAAACATTGTGTGGTGTTGCACATCACTGAGGCAAGGTTATAGCTATCAATTATTATATCAAAAAATTAAAGATTTCATGTCCCTGTGTGTCTATCAGATTCAAAATAAACGCTATCTCCTGACTAATACAGGTGCTGGTATTTTATATATGCAGACATACTCAGAGAAGCACCTGAAAGAAATTCATTCAGTAGCAATCTTCTTTTTGAGTGTGGGAGAGCCATCCCTTGCGAAAGTACTCCTGGACTACTTATTTCACAGGAAACAAAAACCAAGAAGCCCTAATCCTGTCCACTCAATGGCACATTTGTATTACAAGCATCACTCTCATGGCAAACAGCTTCTAACAAGAACAATTACAACTTATCCCTAGAGAAGAAGGATGAAATAGGACAAGACACTGAAGATCAACACGGGGCTCAAGAACTGGCATGAGGAGAAAGATTTCAGATGTCCAATCCCTAGAAAGTATTCATAGGCACAGGATCCTTCTTGATAGATGGATAATTCTCTGAGCATATGGAGTATCTGACCTTTAGGAATCAAGCCTGGCATAACTGATAAGATGAGTGTTAGGTTTAGAGGAGAGGTGGCAAGAACAGAAGAGACTTGACTTGTAAACTTTGTGGCTAGTTTAAGTGTACAGAAAAAGAATGAGATAAATAAGGCTACAACAATACAAGACTATCAGAAGGCAGGAAGAGGAATATTAAGGGAAATGAAAACTCTATAGGAGCAGAAATTGCCACAAATAATGTATTAGAAAATGCAGTTAAAATTGGACAGAGCAGATAATTGTCATCCTAGAAATTAAGAACATAAATTATAGATCCAGCAGCAAATACTTTATACCTGTCTAAGTTTGTTATAGTAGATGGAAAACAGCAAATTTAGGATTTTTTAGTTAATGAGGGAAAAGTTGTTTGGGTCCTATAGTCTGACTACAAAGACAGAAGAGACTTTGAAATAAATTCTGAAGGTAAAAACAATTGAAAGATGTGCTAAAAGAGGAAATGCAACAGTACGTGGGTGTATACTGCATTGAACTATTATTTTTTTGCTAATGGACCTGATTTTCTACACAAAGGGAATGCTATAGGTTTCATTTATTTGGACTTAATTAAAGCATCTCACAGGGACATCTGGGAAATTATTAAACTTGAGAAGATCGTAGTAGTAAAAATATTTTAAGGCCTATAAAAGATTGTTTATAGAGAAGACAAGAATACCAGTAAGGAAGGATGAGTCTTTGGCCAATCCTATTTCACATTTTCATTAAAAACTTAGCCATAATAAGTAAGAACACACTGATGAAATCCAGTAATGAGGTAATGCTGAGAAACATTTCAAAATGGTAAGGACTCTAGCATTGTCTTGGAAGAGCTGGATGATTAAGAAATAGATGTAAATTTGGGTTGAAAACAAATATTTTTAAGTGCAAAGTCACAGATTTAAGGACTCGTACCAATAATTTCAGCTAAGGCTTGGGAGTTCATCCTATGAAGATGAAAAGTAGAAAGAAAGAAATGTAGCAGTTTATTTCAGGATGATCTACAAGCCACCAATGTACTGCTGTTGTGAGAAATGCAATCTTAAGATGCCTGACACAAGGCACTTCCTCAGGAGTTAAGGAAAAAACAACAGTTCTGCTGAAACACTATCTGAAATACAGCCCTGGCCAAGTATGTTTAAGAAAATTCAAACTGGAATGTGTGTGAGGAAGGATGACTAGGAAGGTCATCATAAGAATGAAAAACTTCTCTTAGGAAAAGAAAGTGAAACAATTTGACTCATTCAGTGTAACGTATCTTATACCATCGTGGGGCAAGTACAGGAAACAGGGGGAAGAGAACAAGACTGCAAGTTACACAAAGTTGTCACAAGCACAGACGGGTAGCCCACAAGGCTGGCTACAAACTCTCTTATCAAACAGCACAGGGTCTGTCATGTATTTGATCACCTTTGGGTTCTCAGCACAGTTTACCAGGGTTTGTAAGGAAGGAGCAGCCTCTGTCAAAGTGAGGAAGAACATTGTGCTACTGGAGCGACAGACAATTTTCCACTCTTCTACTAGGGTCCACCTAAGCGCAAAACTGCCTCAGCAGCAGTTTCATGATGAGGTTTCCGTGTAGAAATCTACGCTCCCTCCCACCATTTCCCTTCTCGTCCTTTGTGTCCAGCTGCTACTTGTAAATCAAGCAAGGATTTTTAAGAAGGGATCAAGATCAGAAATACATGTTCTGAATCCTTAAAAGAGATTCAAAAAAAACAAGGAAAACAAAAAACTTCTGGGTTTTCCTACATCAACAAAGTTTGTTGGATTTTGTCCAGAAATAGGAGAGTATGCTCAATATATTGTGAGAAGGCAGCACATTGATCAGTTAACCCAAAGGATGGCCTGAAAGGAATCAGCCCTATCATTACACATGACTGAGTTCATGTTGTACCTTTGCTTTACTACTTATAATCTTGCATTTCCTTAAATGACAGCTGTCAAAAAGAAACCAAAACAATCATATGCCTGTTCACAATAGGCAACTAAAAGCAAATACTCTGCTCTGTGTGGGATTACTGCTGGTTAGACTCTACTAGAACGTGTCACACAACCGCAAAACCTTGTAATTACTAATTATACAATCAAGAAGATGACTGAGAGTGCCATTCACCAACCCAGATTACCAGGAGACAGACAATGAAACAGAAATAAAAAGCCACTTATCTCTAGAAACTGTGCTTGTAGCCTAAGAACACAAATAAAGGAAAACACAGACTCTGAGGGAGTATCCTAGCACATCCCTAAGGCTCCTTGGAGTGACTCCCACAGACCCAAAACTGCCCTTCAAGAATGCTGATGGCAGCAACGAGAGGGACTGCAGCATATTTGGCCCCATTTGGTGCCCCTCCCACTTGATCCTTTGCTGCTGCTGCTTTTGTAGTGCAATGCCATTCAGTGCATTTGGGGGGAAGAATAAAATAAAATCGGCCCACATTCTAGCAGACTATGGGGAAATTAAGGAACTCATTTTGAATCACCATGTTTACAAACAGCGGCCCAGTTTACAGAAATCTGCAGGGAGCTGAACTTTTAACGACAGTTTTAAATACAGTGAAATAGGTTTCAGAAGAAAAAGCAATAGTTGTCCAGAGACTGTATGGTGTGGGTGGGAGCAAATGGCGGTCCTATAAAGAATGGAGCAGCTGCTGCCAGTTTGGCATAGTTATGCAGTATTTAGCATATATCACCCCTGAGGATGATTATCTTTCTGTCACGAGCATAAAAGACAGATAACTCATGAGCCAGTTGAATCTCTTTCTCGTAAGTGGTAGGGAGGTAATGCACTGCTAACTCTTTGGAGGTTAAATATATTTATTCTATGGGAATGAGCTTTTATTATTATGGCATTTGAAAGGGACAGATAGCGTCTGAAATCCTGATTTTTCATTTCTCTGTCTGTTTCGGTTAAGCTTTTTATTATATCTGCATTATGCTTGCCACAGTAGAATACAAGAGTAATCCAGAAGAGGCAGTGGAAAGAAACATTGGATAAGCATATATATTTCTTTATTAGGCTTTACAGTGCAAGTACATGCACCTGTTTTCTTTGAGTAGTTATGTGGATGAAAACCTGCCAAAAGAGGAGATCAGTAGTACAGTCAATTTTTAAAAGCTCTGTGTTTTGTTCTTGTGGTAGAATAGAATCAAGCAAGACATTTTGATGTGGAAGCTAGGAAGTGGTCCAGTTTCCCTAAATCCCTCAATGCTCCCCCCACACACACTTCACAGCAATGCAGATTTCTGAAAGGGGTGACAGAGACAGTTTACACTGTCATGAGACCCTGACCATCCCTTGTTGAGTGACACTAGCAGCCCAGCAGGGCCACTTGTAGGGGAAATAATTACTTCAGGACTTGATAATCCTAAAGACAGTTCTTATATAATATTCATTAGGAGATATTTGATTATTTTAAGGGATTCTCAGAAGCCCAAGCCCTAAGTGATTTGTTTTGTGAAGTATGAGCAACTCTGTATCAACCTTTCATTTATTAAGCTAAAGCAACTTCTTTCAAGAGAGGATGGGCAAGATGCATCATCAGAGAATTAGCCTGTATCGGGGATTCCGGAGCCTCCATTTCAGACTCTTTGGCATAATTGTGCTGTTAACTTTAAAACAAATTCCAAGAGCAGCACCTATATACAGTAACACTGCAGCTGAGAGAGATAGCTACAAGCACCAGTGGGACACTTTAGGTTTTATGTGTGATTTATTTCAAGTTTGGCTCCTAGTCTGAAGGGACTCTTTCCTTTTTCTTTAAGGAGAGCCCAGGGATTTTAGCCTCCTAAGTCGGGCACCCGAGTTGGATGGTAGAAGTTAAAAAGGAAAGAGTGGAATTTAGCTGTAAGCTTCCTGTTCTGAAAGGTATGACCTTTATGTCATCATAAGGAGGATCTATCCATTAATTATTCACTGTTCTTGGTTACCATGTTATTAATCTAAAACTGCACTTTAAAAGAATAAAATAGCAATACACAGGTTCTTCACTTATTGCACCTTACACAGCCTTCATAAGCTGGGTTACTTTGACCCTTAGTATAAGCAACATGTTGAAAAAAACCCCCAAAACCAGCAACTGTTTTGCACAGAAATTGCCTGACAGCTGCTTTTGGGTAAAGGGCAAATAGAGTACAGAGAGAGAACTTCTTCACTTGCTTCCTTGTGCATTATATACTGAAACGCTCTAAAAATTAAAAAAGTAAATTGCTTGTATGTTGAGCTGAAAAAGAAACCTGCTTAAAATTCTGATAGAGACTGATTATTCTAACTGCTGAACAGCTTTTTCAACTGCAAGGCTCTGAAAGATTCATCCATACAATGCACCACTGTCACTCAATCAAAGAAGTTTTATAATCCATTTTTGAAAGCAATAATTTCCTAAATTCTGTGAAAGAATCAATCTTTTTTCCCCTCTCAGTTTATAAATTATCCCTATTACAGCATTTTTTTTTAATATTAAAAGACAGTTAATTATATTACTGTGAAAGCAGATCGAACGGTACCGTAAAAGGAAAGTAAAACAAAAGCAGTCTAAGAGATATTCTGAATGCCTCACTGCAGCAGAGGAGTAGGGGGAAAAGCATCTTCTCACTGGCTACAGGCAGGTACAGTCTGGGAGAATATTCTCCAGAAAACCAGGGTAACTGTTGTTATTTGGGACTCAGGTGGCTTTCATAAGCAAGTATAGATGCCTCAAGAACTCACATTTCTATTCAATTTTTGACAATTTGCATTGATAAGCATATAAATAACAGCTTCTCTGGAAATTAAAAAAAAAAAAAAAAGACACATAAATCATTTATTTCATTAGTACCTTTCCTGAATTGTTCCATCCTTTGCAGCTTCCATAATAGTTTAAGCAGTCCACTACAGCTTTTCACTGTTTTGTAACGTCCAGTCTAGTACAATTATGGCTGATAATAGACCAGTTCTGTACCTGTGAAATGGGGATAGTAATCTTTCCTTTTTCTGCTTTTAGCCATGTTGTTTGATTGTAAAGCACTCAAAGAAGAGGGTGTTTCTTACTATTTACATACACGGTAGTTGGGCATTTGTCTTGCTTATCTTAATATTCTGTGGGTTCTTGTCTCTCATTTCACAGAAAGCTCTCACACCCAAAGCTGTGTGTGCTTTTTTCTTTTTTTAAAAAAGGCGAATTTGTCAAGGCTCTTGGTGAGATGACATTAACACGTATTTTTTTCATAAAGCTGCCAAAAGTAGAAAGAACAAAACTAACCCCTCAACCCCCTCACTAAACTCTGCATTCAAAATCAGTTAAAAAAAAATAAATCTAGGCAGTGTTATCTCCTCCTGTCAGTCATGGGACCCCACCAGAGTAACATCAGAAGCTGAGTAGCACTACTTTATAACACTGATCTAGAACAGGCATATGATGCTTGCAAGACTCATCAAGGCACCACTCAAAGAAAAACAGAATGGGTAGGAGGGATGATAGTTAGCCTTGAAATAGGGCAAGAAGCAGCACTGAAAAGGGGAAATGTAAAACAGCTTAAAGTCTCTACCTGTCTCAAGTGACAAGAAAATTGAGTAACTTCTAATGCAGCAGAGACATTTAAAGATATCTATCGTGTTTGCGGTGCCACTCTTGGGAATCATGAGTTTTTCACACACAATTGACAACCTGGTGCAGAAAGGCATTTCTGTTCAAGCAGCTACTTAAGCATAAGCTTAACTAGCCAGCAATTTCCTATGAAAAAAAAAAAAAAACAAAAAAAACAAACCAAAACCAACAGTTTCTGCAATATTTTTTCCCCATTTTCTCCAGAAAATATTTTCTTTAGCTGAAATATTTTAAGAATCAAATATTCAAATATGAAAGCAAACTGATGTGAGCCTCAAGTCTCTTTCCTTATCCACAGTTCAGACTGACTGGTTAGACCACTTCGCTCTAGCCAACATAATGAAGCGCTTCACAAAAGGTATGTACGCACAATCACAAATAAGGAAGATGTAGTCTAGCAATGGAGCTTCATCCCGGAGATGGGAAATAACATTCCCAGGAGGCAGGATGGTAACTCACCACACAAAGTTCAACATTGAATTAATTGTTAAATGTTAACATGTTAAATGAACTATTTCTGAACATTTTGTGCAACATTTATTTTAGTACTGTTTTAGGTTTTAAAAAAACTATTAAGAATGTAAACAAAAATCTGAAAAGACAAACCTTCCCACAGAACAAAATTCTAATAAATACTGACCTTTCCACTTACTAAAATTTCATTCATCTGACTACTGAACTCAAACGCATGCTTTGATGCTACCTTAAGTCAGAAAGCTGTCCTCTTAATTGTCTACAAATTGTGTATAAGTCCAGTATCTGAGATATGAAGAACATTATCAAACCCTCTTCTATTTATTTACTTATAGCAGTAGAGCTTTCCCACATTTTACTGCGCTGGTTAAATCAGGATAACTGACACCGAATAAAATTTTGTACTTAACCTCTGAGTTTTTGTACTTCTGGATATTTATTTTGCTCTTACTCAAACTATTTTGAACTTTCTTGTCACATAAAACTGATCTAGAATTTAGGATAGGCTTTCACAATTCCTAAAGCTTCTTCTGATATTTACCATTTATTTTGTTAGAAAAATCATAAGTGAACCACTATTTCTGCTTAACCCAATTCCTCCTGTCACCATTGCAAATATAGAGGTGGACAAATAAATTGAGCCATTTGGAAGATGTGAAAGATTCTTTCTTATTGATTCTGAAGAAATTCATTCTAATAAAATAATGCTGATGAATCATAGAAAAATGGGATTATACCAAGGTAGAGTCAACAATACTTATGCCATTCCCAAAACTTATTTTTTGATATGTTCAGAAAGTTCCAGTGATGAAGATTTCACAAACTCTGAAGTATCAAATCACCACCCTGAACATATTTACAAACAGAGTGCTCTTGACATTCAGGGCTATTTACCCATCAGATTAGATTTCCAGCAAACTACCCATTTTATTCCTGCTTTTATTATCTGCTGCCACCTTCTGTGTTCAGCCCTAGTTGGGAAGGCCAAGTTTTTCTTCATGACGTTATGCACTGGAAAGCATTGTGAGAACATGAGGAGTCTACCATGTTTGGTGGGTCCAGACGAAAGGAACAAACTCATACAAAGTTTTTGGCTTTGACCCAGAGTTAAATTCCTGAACTATAACCTTCCTTGCTTTCAACATCCAAAGCTGGTACCAACAAGAAACCTTCAGCCATAAGGGTATAAAATGGTAGTTAAATGATGTAGTAGTTCAACTGCAAAAATGCAACAGAGTGGTCTCCATCCAGTTCTACACAAGCTGATGCTCCTCAGCAGTAGTGCACACACACGCGTATACACAAAGTGAAATGAAGACCATGGGCTGTCTACACAGGAAGTATACTGAATTACTGGTGCAAACCAGCTCCTCACATGAATATAAAATGATTTTAGATCAGAATAGTTTCTCTGATTTGGAAGTGAATCCAACAAAACTGAATTAAGGCAGCTTTTATTTAAAAAGAGAGAGGCCTTGCATGACTTTAATCTGGTTTAATTAATCTGATTTACATCAATTAGATTAATTTCCCAGAGAAGACAAGGTCAAAACTCAGGTTTCACTGAATTAACAATTGTAACTAGCGCAATAAATGTACTTGATTTTAAATACATAGACCATGATGGTAATCCTGCTAACGTTCATTATTGCTCACATACCTGAAGTTAGACACAAGTTTAAGTGGTTACATAAAGCAAAAGCATGAGGAAAAGAAAAAGGATTTGTACAATGGGTACTCTAAAGGAGCACAAAAAAGAATTGCCATCAGACAAATGAAATATCAATAGTGCTTTGCAAAGCAAGTGTTTCTTTAGAGTGAGATGGACCAGTTCCATTAATACATGAATAGGTCTTCCAAACGTTACACCACTTAAATGGAAACAGTCACAGCAGTGAAACTTAATGTATGCACTCTCCTCTTAAAATTGATCCATGTTGCTTCAGTTTGCATCAGCAATTAGTTCATGTGCAGGTGTCCCCTCTCACACTGAAGCTGGCTGGTCAGAGTAGTACTTGCTCCAGTTGGAGGTTACCTTCTTCCAGACAGTGTGGGAGTCCATGACATCTGACAGAACTCGGTGTGTGTCTGCTTTTAAGATGCTTAGCCTGCTTCAGGCAAACTCAGCCTTTAAGTGGGTTACCCGAAAAATTTAAATCTCACAGTTTAGTTAGTGCAGGTGATTTTGCCCAAAGCAGATTAGGACATGTTTCCACAAACCTCCTGCATAGAAACAGAGACAAGAACCTTTGGGCAGAAACCCTTCTACCAGCTCCATGGCACCCAGAAGAACACACAGCCAGACAGGGCAGAACAAATGTATGAAATGAAAAATAGGTTGAGACTTCTGAGGAGGTGGATGATAAAGGGCAAAAAGCGGTGAGACAAGAATGATGCTGACATTATTTTTGCCATGTCCTGTCCTAGCTGTGCTCAGATGAAGGAAGTACAGCTCCCTTCTGCTACTGGGCTACCTTGGGTTATCACTGACCTGTGTTAGAGAAGTGAAAATTTTGTCAGACCTACCAGCCCATGGCATAATAGCCTTTTCCAGTCCAGGTCATCCTGACTGAATCAAATTACACCAGAAGAACTCAGCAGTACCTGGAGGTTAATCACTGGAGGCTGGAGGGAATAAAGTCTTCACGTGGCCAGCGACAGCTGGAACAGGACACGAGAACACAGCCTAGCCAAGCAAAGGGAAGCTAGAAATGGACGTAAAAATCACAGAAACAGTTGCACAAATGTTTCTGGTTTGTCCAATAAATATCCACAGAAACTACCTTATTATAAGCAGACAAAAGTGTGCAACAGAAACCTATTTACAAAGGTACATTACAGATCTATGTATGCTTTGGGGAACCTAGCCAGACTCCTTCTTCCAACTGCTTCTCTCCTTCTGTCTTTTCCTCGCCCACAGTGATGGTGAGAGCTTCTGCCAGCTGTGACTCTGGTGGCCAAATCCATCTGCCTTTTTGTCCCCACACCGTTTCACTTGTCGTGACTCCGAGGCAGATAGCACTACTCTTAGGCAAACACTCTAAAGCCAGAAATGCTTCCTTAATGGGTCTTTGCTCCTGGTCTTCCTCTCTGATATGATATTCAACTGCATTCTGTACTTTTACATTTTGCAACCTCATTTCTCTTCTCAGAGAAGAGTCTTAATTTGCAGCAAGGTAAGGTAGCTATAGACCGACGGCAAGTACCAAGCTTTAAAAGCTTTTTCAACAGTTATTAACGCAGTAGCTTTCAGCACACAGAGAAACAGCACCATATCTTTGGGCAGGGTCCAGCTGTCTAAATGTAGGTACCTAGAAAACCAGTTTGTCAGTGTCTTTTTGAGTACAGGGAAGGACAAAACTGGACACAATACTCCAGATGCAGTCTTACAAGCACCAAATAGAGGAGAATAGTCACTTCAGCCTGCTGGCTACAGCCCTCAGCATGAGGTTAGCCCTCCTCGCTGCGAGGACACACTGCTGGCTCACACTCTACGTCTGGTCCACCAGGAGCCCCAGGTCATTTGCAACAGAGCTGCTCTTCAGCCAGCTGATCAGCCCCCAGCCTGGGCTGCTGCAGGGACTTATTCCATCCCCACTGAAGGACTCTGCATTTGCCTTTGTCACAGACGTCTTGCTGAGCTCCTTATTACTGTATGTCCCAAAACAGAACAAGAACTAACTCCAGAAGAAGAGAAGCAGTGGGAAAGACGGTACTTCAAGGAAAAGGAAACACCCTCTAGCTCACAATAATCAGTATGTCCTTTGTGCTAGTACAGAGAATTTGTCTTTTCCATATTGGTCCCCTTTAACCACAGGGCAAATATCAACCAGTCACAAAACGAGAGAAAGAGCAAGTTGGAGATGCTAAAGAGTCTGTGGAGGGAGGAAAGTCAAACTTCCTGAGAGCTGAGGACAGCAGTTCCAGCATGATTAATATATGCACAGTCTTGAATGTAAGCGCTAATGGCATGCAATGAAATCAAGCTGTCTAGGGAAATCAACCAGGACACACTTCGCACCACCACAGGCTTCCTCTAGAGTTTAATTTTCCTGTTTACCACTAACAAAATCCTTTCACCGGGTCTCAGCACTTTCCCTTGGTTTTTCTCCCATAGTTTCTCCTGCAGCTCAGGCGAGACGGATCATTTCGAAATTCATGCCAGAGACGTCTTCAGTGCATTTGGGTGTACCTCTACAGAAACTCCACAGCTACTTCAGCTTTCACAAAGAGTACACGATGGAGGATGAGTTAGAAGCATCTTTTACTGGATTGCTAAGCCATGCAAGAACTGGCTGTACTTATTTCCTGCCTGATCTCTGCAATTCAGTTCTTGGAAAGAAGAGGCACTTCAGAAAAGCATTGTAGTTTATGTAGCATTCCTTGACGACTCAAAATTCAGTATACCAACAAAACGACACTTTAAGATTTTCCACATTTATTTATGAGTGGAAGGCTGTCATTCCAAAGACACAAGGCCCCCTCCCACCAAATAAATAAAAATTATATTGTATCTTTTTTTTTTTTTTTAGGAAGTAAGTGGTAAAATCACCTAACAGAACACTCACTTAAACCTCTTAAAGTATCACCATTTGCACACAGTTCCAAATTATTTCCTCCGTGAGCTAGTTTATGCTTAATAGAATTTGACACTCCTAAATGCTCTGCTGAAACACTATCAGGGTACAGGACTAATAAAGATAATTACCCTTGCAAAGTGGAAAGTACTTCTGAATGGACTCATTGAACCATCACAGCATATCTGTTGCAGAACACTTTTTCAAAACACAGTTAAAATTGTTACAGAATACAGGCTATTAGAAAAAAATACGCTATGATCTCTTGTAATTTACATCTTCCAAATCATAGTTTAGTCCAGGAGTTGAAAATGCACTATTGAGTATATCTCAAATATTTACAAATGTTTAAATATAACAGGCCAGGTATCTCTTCAGAGGAAAAGAAAGGGGGGAAAAAGAGCATATCAACTTGCTTGCTAAACACCTCCAAATGAGAGAAAAGTGCATATCAGTATCTTGCATGTTGTCCTTGCATATCAGAGAAAAACTGCCATGGGCTGGTTTGCAAGGTATTAACAAAGACCTCTGTTAGTCACATAATGCAAAGAGATGCTATCACCTGCCCACCAGCTCCTGCCAGGGTTGAACCCATTCCCTCCTCCTACCTCCCTGGCAGGTTGTGTTTTTCTTACTTCTAACCACAACCACTAAATGTGTCAAATGTCCGCATGCTCCTTGCTTTGTCACTCATTCTCTGCTTGAACTGAAGTTGCCACATGGGAGGAGCAAGCACAGCCCAATGAATGGCACATTTAATATATGGGGTGGTCAAAAGATTTTCAACTGGCATGAGCTGCCTTAACCTCACAAAGTTAATGGAACTAAAACATTTTTCATGCCAGCTGACAAGTGACCCATCTTCTCTGTAATTATTCAAAGAAACCAGGTTTGTAAAGAGAGGTTAACTATTTTACCAGACCAGCTGACTGAGATAGAAAATTAGAGTAATTTTTTAAGCTTATTTCGGGTTTCTTCTGACTTTAGACTGTTGTCCCCCCTCGCTACTGTGATGATTACAATCTTGGCTGTTTTGTTTGTCCTTGGTGAATTCCAGCCCACCCAGCTATAAATATAACTTGCACCTCAATTAGGAATAGCTTCTAGGTAAACAGATCAGATCATCTTCTGAATCTGAAAGCACATTTTCTTAGATTAGTACATACAGCTGGAAAAAAAGTTTTTTCTTACAAAGGTTGTCTCTCTTCCATCCTTTTGCAATCATGACTATTGCAGGATCACCAGAAGAGATTTCTGTTTATACTCTTATAACATTAACTAATTTATGCTGCAAGCTACAGATCCAACTTTGGCAAGGAAAGGAGCAGAATGACCCTGCAATTAACAATCTGGTGTTTCTCTGAAATATGAGACACATTGTGACATTAAAAGTAATCTCTTAAAAAAAACCCTAAACACCCCCAAAAAGTTGTTTATATTCAACAACTTGTGATTTTGAACTGCACCGATCTATGTCAGTATCAGAACCGACTTTGGTAGTCCTCGTGGAAGAGATTTAGATCACTTATGTTAAGGTACCTAACTTGCATATGCACCAAACAATCACTTCCCCCAGACCTGTTGGCTGCACTCTTACAAATGCAGCCTGGTATATGTCTGGCCTTCTTGGCTGGAAGGGTGCACTGCTGGGTCTGGCTCAGCTCACCCACCAGAACCCTCTTTTTCCTTCAAAGATACTTCCTATGCAGCTGGCTCTTGGCCTTTGCTGTGGCATGGGATTATTTTGTCCCAGGTGCAGGACTTTGGATTTTCCTCTGCTGAACTTCATGGCGTTCCTGTCACCTCATTTCTCCAACCTGTCCAGTTTCCTCTGAATAACAGTTCTCCTGGCCAAAATATTGACCACTCCCAAAAATATTGACCGCTCCCACCAATCCAACTAATTTGGTATTGTCCACACACTTGATGAGAGTCCACTCTCTCCAATCATCCCATCATTAATAAAAACACCAAATAATATTGGCCCCCATTCTGATCCTTGAGGGACTCCACTGACAACCAGCTGCCAGCTTGGACTTTGTGCTGCTGATCACCACACTTTGAGCATGATAGTCCAGCCAATTTTCCACCCACCTTCTTACCCACTCTGTATGTCACCACTTTGCCTATTTGGAGATTAGCAGACCATGTTAAAATACCTTCTACAATCCAGGTATACAGCATTCATGGCTCTCATCTTATCTACAGAGCCATTCACCTCACCACAGGAGACTGACAGGTTGGTCAGGCACAATTTGGACTTGTAAATCCATTCTGGCCATCCCCAGTCACCATCTTCCTTTTCATGTGGCTGGAAATGGCCTCCCACAAGGATTTGCTCCACTACCATCCCAGGACTAAGATAAGGCTGACTGGCCTTTAGTTTCCTGCATCATGCCGTTCTTGAAGATGGGTGTGATGCCTATCNCTTTCCAAGGTGTTAGAGAGTGGCTTCAAAATGACATTGGCCAGCTCCCTGAGATGCATCTTATCTGATCCCATGGACTTGTTTATGCTCAGTTAGTGTAAGCACTCCTTACTTTACCATCCTGTAACATGGATAATGCTTCACTGCCTCAGGCCCTGCTAATAAACCCAGGAAACTTAAAGGCCAGAGGGCAGACCCTACCAGTGAAAAATCAAGCCAAGGACTGAGTACCTTGACCTTTTCCATATCATTTGTCATTGTGTGCCCTGGCCCATTGAGTAGTAGGCTCACATTTTCCTTAGCCTTTCTTTCAGTACTGATGTACTGGAGAATTTCTTGTCACCCTTCACAACCCTTGCTAGTTTCATCTCCAGCCAATCTTATTCCATGAGAGTACATTGAGTTTTTTCATATTTTGAGATTAAAGGATATATGAGTGTGCATGTGTGTTTAAATCAGTGTGTCAGTTCTATTAGTTCAAGAAAGGAAAGATTTTCTTTGTTTTGCATACAGAGTTGAAGGAAAGCCCAACACCCACTCAGATAACAGCTTCTTGGATCTTTCCACGGTTCTTCAACTTCCTCTTTGGCCAGCCTAATAGTAAGGTGAAAATGGAAAGACAAACTCCCTCAAGAGATGTAAAAAGGGTAACTGCCTCCAGACTATATATATCACTGTTGTGTACAATAGGGAATCAAATTACTACCACTTATTTCTTCATTCAAATGGTCTGTTCACTCATCTTAATATTGATTTTTTTCTTTTGCAGTAGGAAGAACCTGAAGAAAGAAGATAATAATGCAATCTGCCCCTGCTATACACACACACTCTCCACAGTGATGCTTAGAGGCCTGCATTATCCAGAGCTATTAAGTAGAAGCCTGAAACTGTAGTCAGTCTTGCATAAAGCGTTAGAAATGCTGTACTCTCTTTAAAATCAATTTACCACTGTGCTCACCATGGTCTCTGGAGAGAGACATTAGGCCAGACTCAGAAAAGGTTATTGAATCATTGTTTCTCCAACAATGGTTTTCAATTATAAACAAAGCGAGGGCTCCATTCTGCAAATCCTTACTTGTGGCCTGTACACACATGCACTACTACACACAGAGAGTGAATGGAAAGGATTACCAAATAACGTATGAGGTCCTGTGACTTCAGAGGGGTCAGGGGCTTGACTTAATTTTCAGGTTTCCAGGCTATGACCTTCAGCAAGCAGAGCTGTAATTCCCTTTCTTCACAGAAGGAAAAGAGCTAAAATTGGATCAATATGATTAAAATAAAGCAACAGATGAATCAAAGTGGATTGTAGTCTTAAGTGTGTTTGGGAAAGAACACTTCACACTGTACACTGGCTTTGCTTAGAAGAGTTGTTTAGCTGCCTTTTTCAAAATGAAGACTAACCATGTGGTTTATATAGCTGGGGGTAAAAAAGCCTGTTTGACAGCTGAAGCATAGTCTCCTGTTCATTATTATTGTATCGTATTCTTCTAGTGCCTAGGAGCTGCATGGCCCTTTACAGAGAAGTGAAAACAATGCTGACTGATGCAAAGGGTCTAAATTAAACTCTCCACAACAAGGGATGAGAGCAAGAGAGTGTGGTTTTGGCCTCAAGGATAGGAAGGATAACATAAAATATATCTTTCTCTGAATGCTATTATTTGGACAGGTTTGTTTGTTTCAGAATAAGCACTCTTCTCATCTGTTTGCAAGGGATACATGTACGAAAAATAGGCAAGGAACTGTCTGTGGAAAAAGGATTTGGGGGACAAGGGGTGATCCATGACAAATAATATGTAGGAGAAAGGACAAGGCACATAAGCCCTTTGATGAAGCACTCACACAGAAGGAGAAAAGTCAAAGCAGAAACTACCAGCAAGGGAGTAGGACTACTGAAGTGTCAGGGCCGGAGAGCAGGGGAGACAGTAAGTGTCAGGTAACAGCAGTAAAGGATCATGGGCACAAGATGTAAAGCCTTCATGACCTTATCTCTACCAGAGTTTATGGTATTAGTGAAGGTTTATCAGGACATGACTCTTCCTTTTAGGCAAAAAAGGGCTGCGCAGCACAGGGACACTGATCCCAAGACAGCAGCAGAGGCAACAACCAGGGAGGCTGGTCTGGGGGACTCCTCCAGTCTTTAACCCAAACAATGGAATATATCAGCTAAAAGACGACAGGAATGCAGCACTACTCCTTTTATGAGTGCTCTGCAGGTACTGAAAAACAAGTCTGAGAGGGGGGTGTAACACTGAAGGTGATAATATAGAAGTGAACTTTCGTTACTTCAAAAGGCAGAGGCAACTATAGCACAGATTAAACAGTGAGTCTGTCACACAGCAAATTCCCCTCAAACAGGCTATCCCACACAAATGGTGTTTTCAGTCTCACATACTGCAAAGGTAGATGTGTAAAAAGGAGTAACAGAAAGGACAATGACCAGGGAACGTGGTGACTCTTTGTGGTATTTGACCTAAGCAGGGAAGTGCAAAAAAGTATGGAACTTCATGACCATGTGGCCATAAATATGTTATAAGAAGGGGGACACTTTTATTAGAGGAAATAAAATCAAGAGCTTTCTTCAGAGACTGATTAGATGCAAGAAAAAAAATAATCAGACTTGTAGATGTGGCACTTAGGGACATGGTTTAGTGGTGGACTCTATGATCTTAAAGGTCTTTTCCAACATAAACAATTCTATGATTCTATAGTTTAATAAACAAACCCATAGTGAAATAATATTGTTCTATCACTCCATGGACCATATTAATGTCAAGCCCATAACAGAGACAACTGGAGGATTCACTTCTACATCTCACCAGTCTTCTAGAGTAATAAAACCAGTCAAAAAAATTCCCCTGGTAACTAAAAGAGAGGAGAAAAAAAAGCAGTTGGAGGGCAAAAATTCCTGAAACTCTAAGATGTTAAATAAATAGATGCATCTTACACGCTGTTAGGATTCCACTGGATGTTGTCTGTATGGTTTAATTAACAATAACTATCCACCCCCTGTTTTGCTGCTAATGTAATCTCAAAAGCACTACACTAATTCCACTTGCAGATTTTATGGTAACATTTTAAATTAAAATACTCTGAGTACACTTAACTACAGATTCAATGTGGATTTAATAAGGTGATTATAGGTTCATTAAGTGGCAATTGATTATTAACTCTTTGCTGGCCTACAAATGTGAATATTTGGTAAAGAATGGTGTATGCTAGAAAAGACAATCTGCCTAATAAGCTAACTTCTTAGCTGACTCCTCAACACATCAGGCTAAACCATTCTGTCCATTCAGTAGGGAACATAGGATTAATTCTGCCACAAAATGCCCATCATCTTCACTATGAGCAAAACATTTTGGAATGGGATGGTTTTGTAGTGAATAACATCAAGCGGGTTTTATGTTCACTGGGAAAAGCTTGCTATATTAAAATATACTAATAATAATAACGTTAACATTTTCTTCCATTTTATCGATCTTGAGAACATATCTGGAAAGGCCCTCTCCAACCTGCATGCTTCAAAATGTGATTCAGGAAACACAAATCTGCTGGAAAGCCAACAGGACATGTCTAATAGTACAGCTCAGTGCCCAGCAGACAGGAGCAGTGCTCTGCCTGTGCTCATCTGCTCAGCTCCTGGTAGGTTTCTTGTTTAGTGACAAATGACAGGGGAAGCACTTAAGGTAGAGATTTTATTGTGGTGCTCATGACCCAAAGTGTATCATTGCCAATCACCTTCTTACATTTTCTGTAATTCAAAAACAAAAAAATGGTTTACTTTGGACTCCTCTACCATTGCCACTGAATGGAGAAGTACCATTTTAAATGTCTGTTCTCAAAATTTTTCATGAAGAGGGTTTGGAGACTTTCAGTTCCATCATCCAGACCCAACACTTCAGGCAACTTCTTCACTGTTCTGTGATATTAATGCTTACCATGCTCCAAGACTGATTCATCTCTGTCACTGATTAAATCAATTTAAACCCCAAATGGCAACATTTTAAGAGCATTCCCCAGATCAAAAAGGCATGCACTGGTAACCTGACTATTTAGCCAGTGTTATCAAACAAGATATTACATAGCAAGTAACTGATACTCTTTAACATTTCACCTTACAGAAAACATTATATGCTTGAAAGCAACTTATTACCAGAGTCCACTGTGTTCTTCAGCTATATTGATAAAAATAATTTTTGCATCTTCAAGAACTGAGTAACTAAAAAGAAAACAAATAAAAGCCAGTTGCACTGAAAAGAACATGCAATAACCCCCAAACCCTGATATGTATTCCCAAGGCCTGACATGTTCAGAGAGAGAGTTGAGGAACATATAGAGTTTCTACCAACTAATTGAATAGCTCTCCTGTAAATTTCCTAAGACCAAACACTATTGATTAATGTTTTAGCCTGTGCAGCACCAACTTATTTTGTCAAGGAGAAAAAGGAAAAAAAGGAAAGAGAAGGAAAGACACGAAAAGTGAAGAAAAGCGAAGAAAAAGAAAAAAAAAAACAAAGAAAAAAGAAAAAAGAAAAAAGAAAAAAGAAAAAAGAAAAAAGAAAAAGAAAAAAGAAAAAAAAAGAAAAAAAAGAAAAAGCGTTCCTCTTCACCCAGGTGAAGAGGTGCACATGACAGGAACTTCACAGTTCCATCCTCATAACCTGGGTGTTCTAAGCCACAGATCTGAAGTCAGGCTGCATCATGCTACTAATGGAATAATCAGGCACCTCACACCTAATAAAGTACAACTTTATTAACTTAATTCAAGTAATTCCCTGGTGCACGTGCAATTCCAGGCCCAGTTATAATGACTTTAATGAGGAAAGCAAATCTTTTGCTAGTTAAGTGCTAAACATGCTTTTTCTTTAAAGTTTTTCTTCTACTTTCATTAACAAGCTCCCTTTTCACAATAGCTGTGTGCATGTAAACAGTGAACTCAGATCAGCATATCCAATTAAACAACGTCATACAATCACAGCATGCCATGGGATCAGCAGTTCAGACATGTATTTTGAGATTACTCGTATAACACCTAGATTCTTTCTCTGAAATGGAAAAAAAGATCATTTTACATTCCAGATAAGTTAACTCATTGCCAGAAGATCCTTCTTAATTGTCCCAATGACAACAAGCAGGACAGTCATCCTAATGTGTGAAAAGACTGTGCAAAAATAGAGTTCATTCGTTGTGTTTTACTGGCTGGGCTTGATAAACTATAGAACACATGGTATTTTATAAACGTTAATTAAAGGAAAAGCCCTGGATGTGAATGTGAAATTTGGGATCCAAATCCAGATCTAAATTTCATGGCTAGCTCCAGTTAAAGCTGTGGATTAAAATAAAAGTCTAGTCCTCTGCTTCCAGACTCAGTAGGTTTTCTGCATCCCAATGAAATCGAATATTAAAAAAGTACGCTTTGTTTTCTAAAAGAAAAAAAGAAAAAAAAAAACACAAACAACAAAACAAACCACCAAAACACAGCAACAAAGAAAATAAATAACCAGCCACCATTTTAAATATATTTCATCCAAATGGATGTCCTGAATTTAAACACACTTGATAAAAGAAGCCATTAGTGCTTTTATTATCCTTTCTTCTTGGAAAATAGTCTGTTTTCCAGCTGATCTGACAAACAAAGGAAACTGAAAACAGCCTCACTTTGTTTCTGACTTTGTTTCATGCATTGTGGATATACAGTAACACCCCAAAAACCTGCTTTGTGTCACACTTGAATAAACTTGACATCTGTAATAAAGCTCAAGTTATACTTTACTTCTATTAAAACATTTTTCTGCTCTCAGGATCACATCAGCCAGACTCATAGATTGGCATTGCCAATATGTCTGGTCTGCTATATACAGCAAGTGGAATCAATAAACACTCCCCCATCATCTTTTCACATTTCTGTTAAAGTCAAGACACACTGCTTACTGAGTCTTTCAAGGAAAAGTACTTAGACACATAACAAACCCTTTGCTCAGTTAGCTAGAGTCTTCCTTTAGGCATTAGCTTAACTAAAAATCCTGCAGAAAACACTTTTGGGCCTGATTTTCTGCAATACTCAAGAAGCCTCTTCCTCAGCTTGTATAAATCACCACCGTTTCACTGACATCAGCTGAGCTAAAACAACATGCAAAAGTTGAGGAGCTTACCCCAGGGGGCTGCTGTACTGTCAATTAAGGTGTGTAATTACAATGTAAAATGAGTATGGGAGGGCTTGAGTTAATTTTTCTCCATGCTTGTCTCAAAGTTTAAAAGGTGTCTGAAAGGCCTCTTCTAGATTTGGTTAATGAGCAGATTGGACTTCTTTTACCACGTGGTGCCTTTGAGCAGTACAAACCAGCTTCCATTTAAAATGAGTGAATAAATAATCAAAGACAAATCCACAAAAACTGCAACCTTCCTTTTTGATCACAATGAACACTTTTTCCTCTCCACGCAAGATGTCTTCCCTTCCTACCATCATCAGGTTTAGAGTCTAGTCTTCTACAATCCTGCCACTGTAAAACTGAGGTACCAAGATGTTTCAGCGGGACAGACAAAATGAGTGACATAAATCAGAGGGGGGTATTTAAAGGTATGATGGTGAGTGTTAAAGACCTCATAGACATTCATTTGGGTGAGCTGCATAATTTTGTAAATAGGCTCAACAGTCACCAGTGAAGCAAATGTTAGAACTGCTTACCAACATTTACACAGCACTACCTCAGCCTACAGTACCTTACATGATGCTTAAAGGAATATGTTGTGTTTGCAAAACACAGCATGCAAAAATGCTGGGGTTAATTTAGCTCCCTGCTGTGCATGTGCTGTGACATAGCTTGTATTTACATGATCTCCCCCACCTGGAACTCTTCATTCAGAGTGCATGGTACGGAAATCATTAAGGGGAAAAAAAATATGTATGTGATAGGGTCCCTAACCGGTTTTCCTCAGAAGCTGGACATGCCTAGAGCAACCACTCTGCGCCACAAGTTCATATGCAGTAGGAACAGTTTCGGTGATCATTTCTAATATAAAAGTAATACAAATACTATTTGCATCATTTTAAGGAAATAGATGAGATGTGATTGTGAGAGAGCTTTCCAACAGAAATGCAGAACATCACTGCACAGGGAACTAACGAAACTTTGTCTGAAACACTGCATACTGCCTTGATCACCCATGCTCAGAAAGATGAATCTATTACCAGAACAGGTGCAGTGAAAGGCTTCTAGCATGATCAGAGGAATGAGGCACCCTTTTTTTACAAGAGAAAACTAAAAAACTTGGCTAGCCTAGCCTAGCCAGAGGAAGTCTAAGTGGGATATGATTGCTGTCTATGAATGTATCAGGGAGTGAGAGAAAGGACAGTAGGGAATGAAAAGAATTAATCAAAAGAACCACACTGGTACAAGAACTAATAGGTATAAGCTTGCCGAAATAGGTTTAGACTGGAGATTAGAAGAATGTGTCCGATCCCCAGAGCTATGAAATTTTTAAATAGTAATGAAGGCAAGATAACTAACCACTTTTAAAAATAGAGTTTTAGAGGTTTCTGTATAGCATTAGATCACAGAGCAGCCTGTGAGGCTCTGAAAACCACAACTTAGGCACCTAAATGGTATGGAGGATATTGTTCCAAGCAATATATTTCAAGTCACAGAAGGTGTCTGTGGGGTAGCTGAAAAGTCACCTTCTTTTCCCTATTCACCTTTGAGATCTCCTCCTGTTTTACTCTCAGATTGCTTTGTGTTCTTAACTTGCAACAAATAGCAGTTTCATATTAGTGGCACATCTGTATTTCTGTGTCCTTGAACTGAGAACAACTCAAGAACAGGTGAAGATGCAAATACAGAAGACAGTCAGAAATCATGGACAAAGAGAGCTTGCCGACACTGCAACATTCAGAATTCAAGAACAGATCAAGGCCATCAGCCCCTGGAAGGAAATCATACAGCTGGCATTCCCATTCAATCAGAAAATGGAATGGTTTCCAGCTCAATTTATAAAGTTTGTGTAATAAGAAAAATAATAAGGACTCGCATTCCTGAACAACTGAAATTGTACCTAAGGAAATATAATCTTCTCTGCTGTGGGGAAAAACACAAGCCTTGCTCTGAATGGTGCAAAGACTTTACATTTCTCCTGACCTTAAAAGCAATATTTTCTGCAGGAGAGATGAGCAGATGGGGTCAGGCTTTCCATAGCAATGGGTTCTACCAAGAAAACAGTGGGCAGCACACTACAGTGAAGCCCTCTGCAAGCATGAAGCAACACTTCTCCTGTTAGGATAAGGCACTCTAGGACTCTTCTTTAGCAAGGCTTAGTCGGTGCATTGCTCCGTAAGTACAACAGCCACTTCTCTTAAGTTATGTGAATTGAGAGCATGTTGCATAAGAATGAGGGTGCCACTGCTTGTGCCAGGGCAGAGGGGAGTCCTGTGCCATGCAGTTAACTTGGATACACAGCCATTCATTTTTGACAGATTTAGAGGAAGACAGATATAGGAAAGTCAAAACAGAGCAGTGGGAGACACTCCTTGATGGCTCTTTCTCTTTCTTTGCAAAAGCCTGTCTCATACTTGCATGCACAACTCTGCAGATGTCATTGTGGTACACACACCCCTCTCTTCCCTTACACTGCAGGTTACCAACTAAGACTGAGGATTCAAGTGAACCCAAAACCTGAAATTTAAGCACTCCTACTCCTAATAAATATTAGGGCTAAAAAGTAATCTTATGTGCCTCCCAACGTACAGCCTACTGAGTAGGCGCTGCTGATGTTAAAATGTTTATTAACATGCTCTGCCAGGATATCCAGGAGGTATCTTCTCTATTCCTGAGGTCACATTCTTTGTTACTGTGCTGCCAGACAGCAAGATCAGCTGAAAGCCTGTAAGTGTCATGTCTGAATTCAGAGGCTCAAATATCTTGCAGATGAGGATTTCAAGAGCAGGTGGTCATCTCATTAAATCCTGATTCACGTCAGCAGGCCTCTTCCTTCCTCGAGATGTTTCTGCCTTCTCCTTCCTCCACAGCTCTCTGAGTTGGGGATGAGTGTGCCTAGCCCTTTGAAAGCATACCAAATGCACTCTTCAGTGCTTCGGGTCCAGCCTCTCAGCAACAAAAATCTGCAGCTGTTCCAGAGTTGATGAGCTAGGCTTAGGGCAGGGACTAGCCAGATCTGAAACTGTTGTCTTAATTTACAAGACCATCACCGTCATCATCATCTACATGTAAACCAGGAGGACTGCAGGTGGGAGGGGAAAAAGGTTGGGGAGAAGGGGCATGAAAAACCCCAGTATTTTCTCCCCCCCCCTTTTTTTTTATAAAGTGTTCAGGATTTACCAAGGTGACTGATGGTGATCTACGAATGAGACCATACTGAAATTACCATGATCGGCAATTTTAGATAGCAATTAAGAGCAAATTGTCATTACGCAGCCCTCTGCGATAGAATTTTGTGTCAGTGGCCAAAACCGCTGACACAGGGGATGGCACACACAGAAAACAACTAGATGCACAAGGAAACTGGAGAGGTTACCGAATGCCCAGTTTATTTGTATTCACATGACTCCTACGATGGCTGTACATGCACACAGATATGAAGGCTTTTATTTCCTTACAAAGTTTTTAGCTTTCAACTCTTCCAAGCAGAGCTAACTGAAGGGAAGCATTCGCTGGGGGACAGAAACAAACCACAAAAGCTTCCTCACTTCTTTTCACTCCCCACAAAAAGCTTAACAGCCAACAATTATAATTCCCCCATTGAGTACAAGTACTTTGACATTGTTTCCTTCCCTTCTATATTCACTATGAACTTCTCTGGGATTAAATGCCACCTAGTCTGTTGTTTTCAGAAAGCTGATCACAAACCAACCAAGATACATTACATAAGGCTACATGGCCATTAAACGATAGTGCTACTGGCATGAAAAACATCAACCACTAGAAAAATAAAATAATGTCCCAGCTTCTTAAATTTTGTGTAGGTTTTTTTTTTTCTTATTTTTCCTTCCCCACACCCAATAAAGGTGGCTTTTTATTTAAGGGACTGGATTTAAAAAAATTGTAACATGGTCTGCTTTACATTCAAGTCTGAAAAGTAACATGCAACACTGTTTCTTTCCTAAATCTGCAAACCCTCCATCTCTCTCCTCTTCTCCCGTTCCTGAGGGACACAAAAGCAGCACAGAGCACATTTGCTTCCTTCCTGATCACCCTGTAAGGTCACATAGTTCTTGCCAACAGGTTTATTGCTAGCAAGCCTTTGCTCCCTCTGCTGGCTATGCTATCCCTTTGTAGCATTACAATTAAGAGCGTCTGTGACTGATGACAAAGTTTCAAAGAACCTAAACATAGCTAAATACAAAATCCACAGTCATTCTCTATGTAGACTTCCAGTAAATACAATTTCCACTTAAATTAACTGGCAGAATCATTTCAACTGTATCCTTGTTAACTTTGCTGGATACACCTTTATATCTGAAAAGACGTAGTGACAATACTACTTTATATTTAAAATTCACTCTGTTCATTTGCTTTGCTTCTGATATTTATGCCTGGAAACCAGTCCTGTGTGTGTACAGTTGCAACACCTGGGTATACTTGTTCAGAGGATGCGCTGAGCTCAGGTGGATGAGGCCTGTGGTAAAAGACAAGGACCCACCACAGGGCCCAGCTTCTCTTTCAACTGTTTCACAAAAAAAGAAACCTAGAGGATTTTTCTCTGCTTATGGCAAGAATTATAGTTACTCTATGAACTAAAGTGAGAATTTGGCTGGCTGTAATAAAGAGGATTTACAGAAAATACAACATTCTTTTGGCTTCCATGGGGCATAAGGAAAAAGGAATACTGCATTTAAATTAAAAAAGAAACAGTAAGTGCAGTAGCATCCCATGGAAAAATTGTAACAGCAAAATAGTTCATAAAGGGTCAGCTACAAGACACAGACACACTGATTATTTTTTTTCCCCAGAACTGGATCAAACTCCTATTTCATGATATATGCTGCTTTTGTTCTTACCCTGGTTTCAGGCAATTTCACTTGGAATCTCAAATTTCTGAACCCATTGGTTCTTTCCTCTATTCATGAAGATAACAGGAACCTGTATCCAGCAGCAACATTTCTGGTCTGAAGACAGAGTGGCTTTGGAACCTGCTTACATGTTCCCAAATAAATCCCTACCCGTCTAATCACAGAAGTTGCACTAGGGCAACTGAGAAGTAACACATATTTCTGGAGCATACCAGCATGGGGGTTAAGGCAGAAAGAAGAGAGGCCACGCAGCAAATCATTCTATTGCTTTCCATAAGCAAATTCATCTGCTTAGTACTCAATACAGCATAGATTAAGCCTTGCCAACTCTTCTGGGGGGGGAAAAACCCTTCATCTACTAGGACACAAAGTACTAATAGACTTCTTCTTGGTCTAACAACCATTGCTAGAAGTAAGTGTCAGCACCAGTCCAACAGCACAGATTTATGGCTTTGAGTCTAGAATAATCATTGATCAAGCACCACTACTCTTCCTGCCTCCTTAGTGTTTTGGTAAATGGATGGGTCAAAAATACACTTGGCTCTTGTGTGGAAGCGTCTATTGTACTTGTAAGAGGTTCAAGGAGACACAAAAAGCAATAAGGCTTTAAATAGATTTAGAAAAACCCAACTATCAACAAAGCACCAAAAAATGTGCGCTCATTTTGAAAATGAAAAAAAGGCTCCAGCAGGATTTGTTCCAACCTGCTGGCAGGAGTTAAGTTCCTTCTGCCTGCCCATACATCATGGCAGAGTCACAGGATATTTCAGCAGAAGATGAAAAAAAACACCAGTCGCATTTCCCAGTCTTCTCACAGACTTCTCCCTTTGCAGTGGGGAGCAAAACTGGATCCCAAAGCACACTGCAGAACTTCTGCTGGAGCCACAGCATGGGCACGCTCAAGCCCTACGCTAGCACAGAGGGAGAAAGGAAAAAAAAGAAGAAAAATAGTTCAAGCTGGTATCTCCTGAACATCTCATTCATCGGAATGTGTTGTGGTATGCTGCACCACTGACAAATGGTGAAATTAGTCTAATCACAGGACAATAAAGCTCATGTGCTATGCCACCTTGCAAACTGTATGGAGCACATGCCTAACAACACAGCTGTATTTCAAAAGATTTTAAACAAACAATATATGCATATGTAAATATGTGTAAGTTCTAGATGGTAAATTTTAATTACGTATATTACAAGAGTGGCTGCTCCTGAAAGTCGAACAGGAAATTCTGAAATAAATCCCAGGAAAGGCAGAGTCAATAGCAAAAGATAAATGATGCAGTCACAGGATTGCAATAGATGTATTTCTTCTCAGGTCCACATTTCTCTCCTATCGTACCCACATAGTGAACAATTTATACATGTCACATATCACTGCTATACTACCTTATCCACAGCATAAGAAAACACAGCAGTATAATGTGACAGACCAAAAACGAGCCTGAAAAATCCCATATGCAACTGAAACAGGATTTTCCCCATGAAACAGTAAGAAGAATTCAGAAGAGCTTGAGAAATGCAATGACCCAGCTGGGATTTCTCCAGAACCAATGGTCTCACACACAAAATTTTTACAGGGGGTGGACTGAAATCTTTACTGACTGTATATCATGAAAGCCCTGCTTTTAAAACAACATGAAAAGGTTTAGATCATGCTGTGTTTCAGCAAGATTGGCATTCCCATCCAAACATACCGATTCCTGCAGACTCCGAACCAAGGATGTTAACAAGTCTTTAAGGTATTTCTGATACCTGGATGTCATACCATAGGAAAATATATGCTATCTAACCCATGTGCTATACATACATGCAATCCCAACAATAAAAACTCTTCCTCCCCTACACACTCGTATTTAATCTTAACATTTCTTACGACAAAAGCCGTTAGTTCAGTCTGTTGACGATGATAAACAATTCTAACTTGTGGCTTTGTCACTGAACGCGTTCTGAAGGGTTGGGGTTTTTTGACACATCAGAAGCCAGGCACTGCTCTCTCACATGTGTCTGCACATAAACCCTGAACAATTTTGTTAGCAAATAAGCATGTGAGGCTGCGGTATGTCAGCAACCATTAACAGATGCACTGGAAGAACCATACGAGGTCATGAAACGCCATCTCAGAGCAAGCAATATGCATGCACAGATAAGAGTCTCCTCAGGAACAACAGAGAAAATACACGTTTTGAAACACATCTCCCTCAAAACAGTAATAATATATAAGTTAAATAAAACTGCAATCCATGCTCAGAAGTGAACGTGGGGGCTCAGACAGAGATTGCCTCCCATGGATGTAAATGCATGATTACTTTCATTAGTAACACAATTTAAGCACATGTCCAAGAAGTATTTCTGTATCTATCTGCTCACTTGCCAAGTATGCTGCAGGGCGGTTCTCTGAAAGCCTCCATATCCATATCTCAACTGCAGGTTTTAACTGAGCCAAGCCTGTGGGGTCAACATGTATAAACTGACACAATGCCAGCACTTTTTTGTGGAATTACACTGATTCAGAGCAGCTGGAGCCGTGGTCCCTTGACTTTAACTGGAGCTTATATTCTAAGTTGAGTGGTTTGGTCCTATCTTTGGCTGAACTTGGGCCACACTGACTTGTGTAGGCCAGAGGAGATGATGTTACTACTGTAATATTAGCTTTTGCATCTCCTGACTTTAGTTTTGGTGTTAATAGCGCAACTACTTTGTTGCATTTCTGACTTATAGGGATACGTTAATGGCCTAAAAGTCAACACATCCTAAACTAGGCATGCACAAAATCCACCAAAACTAATTAAAATGTTAAAACTGATATATTTTTAAAAATGTTTTTTAAATAATTAAACAGAAGTCATCCTGATTTCCAACAATCACATATGCCCCCCTCCTTTGCCCGAAAGACATCCCTTTGGCAATGAAATACCTGCAGTTGGCAGTGAGAAATCACTACCAGCAGGCAGCCCACCCCTAACAGGGAGTCAGATGCTTACTAATACTGCATCAGTCCATTGACAAACACTTGCTCAAGTGAAGCAGACATCTTGTTGGAAGTCAATATCTGCTTATTATTTCAGAGTTTGAGCCATGCCAGGACATGCGTATGTATATACACAGGAAATTACTAGCAAATTTAAGGGCAACTTTCCAAAAGGCTGAAGAAATGGCTTCTGAACTCCCTTACCTCACCAGCAGGAAAGACTCTGAGTCCTTATTACATCTCTACGGGCAAGGGTTGAGGTTAAGAAGTGGTGAGGTCAATATCTCATACTGCTACAGAACACCTTCAGTTCCCTTCAAAAATCAGGATCTAACCATGCTGGAGACAGCTGGATCAAATTTTGGAGACAAAATCAACCCCAAAAAAATGTTATTAATAGAACTAAAAAGCTAATCTTTCAGTTAGATACTCATACTGGAAAAAAAAAAACCACCTGAAAATCTCTCTCTAGTCAGAAAACTTTCTTCTAATCTTAATTCAAATTTAACTTTCAGGCTTAAAATAGTGTCTCTATTTAATTCAAATATGGCTTATATTTACCTTTCCTTACAATTCATTTGAACATAAATTTTGAATTTGAAAAACATGCTTTATAATTAATTCAACCCAAATTTATTTTTTTTACTTTTTTAATGCAATAAGATCTCTTGGAGGGGAAAGTTGTTCAGTTCACCACACACACAAATTTTTTTAGTTCTTAGAACGACTGCAAACTGAAAAATTAATTCTTTCCACAAACTTTGGACTAAGCGTGATAAGAAAGCAGAGAAAAAAATCAGTTCCTGCCTCGAAGAGTTTGTAATAAATTATACAACAGGTGGAAGAAAAGAAACACTATTCTCTTGGCATTACAGCTGACTGGAACTAAGCTCAGAATGATTTACTGAGTTGACCAAAGTCACACTGGAAATCAGTGTTACAGACAAGGACTGAAACCAGATTTGCTTTCTTCAAGAAAAAAAAATAAATTACCACACAATCTTTATTCTTTATAACTATCAAGACATTTAGGTTCTGAATTTATAAATACAGGAAATATTCCACATTTTGCACCTCAACGGCAAAGAAACAAACCAAAAAAAGCTTGCAGCTGGTTATGGCTTACATCTCATTTTTTTCTGAGAGAGACTTTCTGATTCAGTGTAATATCCTATAATATAAAGCAACTACAGGAAGGTAAGTGTCGCTCCTGTAGAAAGCAGCCTTAGCTCTGGCTGAAGTTGATTAAAAACGGAGAGGAGTTGAAGGGGACATTTTATATTCAGTGGTTCCATAGTTTCTGACAAACGTTTGTGTTTCCATGGAAAATTACCAACCAGGAAATTTCAAAGAAAGAATGAAATTTATTTCCACTTAGTGAAGAACAAGTTACAAAAAGAAACACATGGCACAAGGGGTGAGATTTCTATGAACCTTCTGCACAGCTATCACCACAAGAAATAGGAGCAGTTTAATATCAACTAAAGCTGTACAAATACCATTGTTTTCCACTTGCTGGTGTGGTTTGGTTTCAGGTTACCCAAAAGGAAAAAATGTGTGGTTTTTTTTGTGAAAATGAGAACATTGTTAAACAAACATTTGAGGTTGCGTCAAAATTTTCAAATCACCCCATTTTGTTTCTGAGTTAGGGAAGCATTGCCCTTTTCAAAACAAAAGAACTATATGTAAAAACAAAATAGAAAATTAGGGTTTTTTTTAAATTAAGTATTCCAGCTCTTTAAATTATTTTTCAGAGCGTACGTTGGATATGGGAGGCAAAGTATAAGTGAGTTCACAAACAGTTTCAGTTAGCCCAGACTGCTACCTTTCAATACGTAAAACATTTAACAATAAAATATGCCCCATTTCCTATATCTTTCTCATTCCAGTATTTGCCCTTTTGTGAAACATCACTAGAAAGGGGAGCGATATCACAAATCCTTTACCTTCCAGCACATAACACAACCAAAAGAGTGAAGGGGTAGAACTCAACAGCCCAAAGTACAAATTTATCCATTCAAGAACAAATAAATTGAAATGTACTTTGAATGTAAATGCTTCAAAATACAAATCTGGGACTAGACTCATCAGCTGGAGGCTTTAAGGCAATGAAGATCTGGTGGTTCTGGTAACTTGTGAATGCCCACCATTCGCTACAGAAATACAGCTGTGAAAAATTAATGTAGTTTTAGAATATTTTTATAGGGCAAGATATTTTTAAAGACAGCAGTAATACTGTATGAAATTGTACATTGAATTCTTTGGGGACATTAGCTATGGTCAGCTATGGTTACAAAAGCACAATTACACTGGAACAGGTAAAGAAAATGCCTAATGCCTCGTTGTAGAAACAGCCATCAAACAAAACATCTGATGTGATATTACCTGAGCCGATTGTCAAATTTAGCCAAAGGTTGAAATATTATATGATGATTCCTTATTAATACACTGGGGTAAATATGAAGATGGCAGCACAGTGTAAACTGAAGGATAATAACAAGACTATGCTAGAGGTAAATGAATACAGAAAATTAATCACCTGGGGAGTGATGAAATAACTAAGAAGACTCATCAGGAGAAAGGATCTATGCCATTTGAAGTTGTGAGAATGCTAAATTTATGGAAGGAACTGTTTGACAAATCCCAGCAACAAGAAATTAAACTTCTAATTTGAGTTCTTGGTACCTGATGTGCAGATAACTTGAGTGCCTCTGAGAGAAGACTTAATCATTTTTTGTTTGCATCATTTTTACAGACAATTATGTTTGAACCTTCTACTAATTGCCTGGAAAATCCCCCTTCCACAACTGGTTTCTGCTGGTTTTATTTCACTTCCCACTGCAGCACTGTAGTGTGCCACTGCTACACAGAAAATGTTGGGCTGCGTAAGCTGGTGCACCAGTTATACTAAATTCCTTTAGGCAAATGGTGCCTCAGGAATTAGGTGGAAATCAGCTTAGGTAGGAATTTCCCCACAGTCAGATTACTTGGATCAATAAGGATGGTTTTCACATCCATTGGGGTACCCTCAGTTTCCTAAGATCACCTGAGGATTTTACCTGGAAGGTTTCCTGTTTAGATTCAGGCCCTGGATCATGACCTTGATCTCTCCTGCAGCATGGTATACTTGTGGCATTAGTTTGAAAGCTGGGAAACATTTGCCGCTGGTGGTGAGTACTGGGTATGGAGTGAATCTTCCTGGGTCCCTCTGCAAGCTTTGCTTTGCCTATCCCACATTCCGTCCACCCTTTATTATCCTGAGCTGGACGCAAAGCAGTATATAAGCCAGAGCATTTCCACCTAACTCACCCAATCCGCCTTTATATACATACACTATATGTCGTCATTTAGGTGTGGACATTTTTCATTACTATGGTAATATATATTCTAGTAGTCCTAATACTGTAAAAAATGACAAAATTACTTTCTGAGTAATTTTTTCTTTCCTTTGGTGAGAAACATTCTGCCAACAAAAACTTACATGAGGGCCATTTCACTCCTCTGATCGCTTGCAGAAGTGTTGCTGAGTTTGCAGTTCTATAACTCAGGATATATTTTTCACTCCTCTGACAGGTGGCTCCACATAGGCAGGTGTGCTGGGGATTTTGGAGCAGTCTCTCAGCCTGTCAGCTGGTGTAGTTGTCCTACTGATGGACTGCCAGGTTTCTTTTGTTATTCTGGAAACTGATTCCCACCACCTCCACCCCATCCCCTTTTTTGATTTTGAGGAATTTTGCTCCTCCTGTGAACAAAGCTGTTGAAACAAAGTTTCACTATTAATTCTTCATCAAGTCTGGATGGATGCTCCAGCGTGCTTTAAAATATGCACCTCTCCTCATTAAATCCCCCACAACTCCTGCCTGAACATATACAATGCACTACACATGTTCAAAATCCTACTGACCTCTTGGCTTGCTTAGTGAGATGAATTTTCTCATCGCAGTTCTCATTGATAAAGTTTCTTCAATTCTCTGGAATTTTAAAGCCCTTACAACAGAGACAACACCCTGCTTCTCCAAAGGAAATCACAAGAAAAAATAAGAAAATGCTAAAGATGGAGAAACAACCATATATGTTTTTGTTTTGTGCTGCTATCTAGAGATACGCTTTGCTACTGGGATTGCATACAGAAAACATGCAAAGGCAAGTTCAGTATCACCTTAGTGTGCCTTATTTTGACTTGTTGCAACTGACTCAGTGACTTGATAAAAATACACATTGTATTCCAGGGCAGCATAAAAAATCAGGCTTAAGCTGCTGATTAGCAGCATAGCACGAAGGCAGAGATATGCCCCCAGCTGAGTCCCTGGCCCAGAATTCCTAAAATCATTTACTGTTTAAACATTGAAACAGCCAAGCTATGATTATTCTAAAAATTATTCTAACCACTAACTGAGCTTGTTTATCTTTTGCCCCTCTGACACAGTAAGATTTAAGTTACTCCCACAGTATAGGTTATAAGACAACTTCATGACATTAGTTTGTCAATCAATAGTTCTGTTAAAGTTAACCCAGTGCTCCAATATCACTGCAAGAAGAAAAAATAAAAAAAAAAACCAGCAAGTGCTCGGAGCAAAAAACCAAAGCCGATTAGCTCCATGGAGACTTGTTTCTGCATCAGACTGCATGGCTTATTGCTTCTGAAAAAGACTGCGGTGTCAGGCGTGCCAGGCTGGTGACACTGAAATTACACACAAGCACACACAAAAATCAATCTGTGGGCAAAACTAGCTGAAGACTGTGTGCAAAATCTGCCCAAAGGGAGGCAGGGGGGAAGCCATTCACGTTGTGGTATAATCAACTCTGCTCTCAGGTCTTCACAATGCAGACAGGGTTGGACAATTTTTTGGTACCTGTATCTCTGATTACTATAGTCGAGCACCTCCCTCTTAAGGTCCTGACTCGGTAATCTTTCCCTATTCAGCAGACACTTAAGCATCTCTTTCAACCTGTTTAAGTGGCACACAAGCAGGTGCTTAAGCGCTTTGCTAAATGGAATGGTTCAAAGCCTGTGCTTAAATGTTTTGCTAAATAATTAAAAATTGGCTTGAGAGCTTGCATAAAGACACTCACTGAAAATCACCAGGTTTTATGAAAATAAATGAAGCAATTAAGTTCAGCTTTCCTATCTCTACTTCCAGAAATGCCTACTAAGTCCAGCACACAAGCCCTGGTTGTTGGAAGCAAAAGGATCAGTAAGTCTAGGGCTACTTAAAACAACATTGCCTTTTTACAGAAAGACCTTGATATAGACAAGGTGCTTTGTGTATCTCTTACCTCAAGGTAAACCCTGAGGGAAGGATTTTGAGAAACAGCCTAACAATATAAAATAAAAATTATTTATGCTTTCATCCTCCTTAGAATTATATCTTGCAATAGGCAACCGTAACTACATAAATCATAGCCTCTTTTCTGTGGAGGCGAAGCTGACATCCCTACGTCCACTGCACCCTTTCCCTTTTGCACTAGTTCTTCAAAGTCTCTGAGAATTTCATTTTGCCTGAGCCTTCCTATAATTGGGTTAAGCCCCAAACTGTAATCTTTCTAAACTCAAACAAAACTGATTTATCTACATAGGAGTTGTTATCCAGACAGCAAAGCTAAAACTAAAACCAGACATACAGGCAAAGTCCACAGGGACAGGAGACGATTCTGTTCTCCATGCAAGGGCTTGCTAAATGTTACATTGCTTAAAAAGATCTGCAGAAACATTTGAATTCCAGAAAAAAAAATTGCCAGCTGAAGTGAGAGTTTAGTTTAACTTACAAAAAGCTGAGTTTATCTTGTGAATCCTATTTATTTCAATCCGTTTTGCTCAGTTGTCCTTTACCATCAAAACCATCAGCACTAAGTCCCCAACAAGTTCATGCTTCCCTTATGTAAAACCACATCAAAATCATATGGTAAGACAGTCCTTCAGACTGAAAAATGCATACCATACTTGGAAGGGAGAGACAAACATTAGAAAGGTGTTAGGAAATTTTTGTGCTACCCTCCAGGTAATTAAAAACATGTTTGTGCTTAAATAAAAAAGAAAAACATAATGAACACTGCATTCAGCAGAGTCCTACCACAATATGCAGTTCTAGATGGAGTCTACAAAGATGCGTCACAAACCGATTCCTTATATACTTTTCCACCAGCACCAATCCCAAGAGTGGTTGCATGGGTCACCTCTGCCCAGCCCTGCATCAATCCCCTAGCCCAGCTCTGCTGCCAAAAGGTAGCCCCTGAGCTTGGGTTCCTGAGTGCTCCCTTTCCAGGATGGCTACAAGACAATGCTGGGACTGTTTCTTCTGTCATCACCAAAGGAAACATCACTCCCTTGCAAGGAGTCTATTCTGCCTCTGGCCTTCCTGCCAGAATGCAGTCCCCTAAATTGGGCCCCAGTTTAAAAAGGATGTTAAGGTACTTGAATGCATCCAGAGGAGGGCACCAAACCTGGTGATGGGGCTGGGAGGCATGTCCTCTGAGGAGCGGCTGAGGACATGGGGTTTGTGTAGTTTGGAGAGAAGGAGGCTGAGGGGTGACCTCATTGCTCTCTAGAGCTTCCTGAGGAGGGGAAGTGGAGAGGGAGGTGCTGATCTCTTCTCCCGGGGACCCAATGCCAGGACACGTGGGAATGGCTTGAAGCTCTGTCTGTCAGAGGAGGATCAGACTTGACACGAGGAATCATTTCTTTACCGGGAGGGTGGTCAAACCCTGGAACAGGCTTCCAGGAGAGGTGGTCGATGCCCCAAGCCTGTCAGTGTTTAAGAGGCATTTGGACAATGCCCTTAATACCATGCTTTAACTTTTGGTCAGCCCTGAATTGGTCAGGCAGTTGGACTAGATGATCATTGCGGGTCCCTTCCAGCTGAACTATTCTATTCCCTGCACTCACCTTGAGTTGAGTAATGACGAGACTGTTACTTGCCTGAAATGCCAGGGGATTTTCAGCTCCAGAAACACTTTGAAGGACACATTACGACAAAGGTTACAAGTGGAAACAGGATTTTATTTTATGTTATGTTATTTATTTTTCTGAATCTGTTTCAGAGCTGATGCTCACAAGCATTAACACAACGTGCATGTGCAGCCAGCAGCAGGCTGATGCATTCTTCAGTTTAGCTTGAAAAAACACCCCTTGATGTCTGGCAAAGGCAAGTCACAGAGCTACAGAAAGCAGCAGCAAGAATACAGGCCAAGCAGTCCCTGTTTCCTGAAGAATGAGAATGTGAAGAATGAGGATCAGGACCAACCACACACAAAAGAAGAAGAAGAAGAAGAGGTGTGTGGTACCATGAGGAATTTTCAAAAGCATGATGCATATCAATGACAAAGATACTTATTGTCTCGCAAAACTTGCTCCACTGTGCTTCTTGGCCAGTGATGCCTGAAAAGGGCTCTTGTGCCTGCCCCGCACTTGCGTTGCACGTAGGGAGAGCAGAAAAGTGGCAGCTCCTGATGGTGCAGCAAGCCTGGAGCCTTTCCGAGCACAGGCTGCTTTGCACAAGCAAGAACCCCTGGGGAAATGGAGCCAAGAGAAGAGCAGAGCTCGCTCCCACTACAGACGTGCAATGGGCAGGAGAATCAGAGCCAGGGCACAAGTGGCACCTTGGAGGTGCAAGAGCAGCCGGCGAGAACCGAGCCGAGAGAGCCCAGAGGAGCCCTGACAAGGGGCTGTGTTCACTGCTACGGAGGACAAGAAGCAATGCCCAGGGGCCGCCCTTGGGGCCCACCCTGGGAGTCAAGAAAGCTTCCTCCCCCCGGATGCAGGGCACGAGGGCCACCTTCGTGGAGCAGGAGCAGCAGGCACCTTGGCAAAATGGCTCAAAGGAGCCCTGGCAAGGAGCTGCGCTCAATGCTGCAGAGGAAGGCAAAAAACCCCTCAGGGACACTTGCTAGCCCACTGTGGGGGGAAAAAAGCCTTCCTCCCCCCAGCTGCAGGGCACGAGAGGCCATCTTCACGGTGCATGAGCAGCAGGCGGTAACCTAGCCAAAAGGGACCGCAGGAGCCCTGACAAGTGGTCATGCTCAGTGCTGCAGAGGAAGGCAAAAAACCCCCGGGGACCAGTGCCAATCTGCCCCGGGGGAAAATTCCTTCCTGACCCCAGCTCTGGCGATCGGCTACTCCCTGAGCATGTGAGCAAGACCTGCTTCCTCATCCCACAGGCTGCTTATGCCTGCCAGGAGATGCCCAAGCCCTATTCTCCCTCAACCTGGAGCCATCTCAGGGGTTTCCAAGAATGGCCACGTGCCCCTGGCCTGATCAACCTTTGAGGCAAAAATCCTTCCTGCACCTGGCAGACACCAGTGGCTGCTCCAAAGCACTGGGTCCCCTTGCAACATCTCTGCATCCCATTTCTTATGGCTGCTGCCACTGACCCTGCAGGGGGTGGAGGTGGGTGG
>VYXH01000976.1:626987-638318 GCA_013397275.1 Burhinus bistriatus | reverse complement strand
ATTCCCATGGTCTTATCACTGCTACCCAGCTGAAAAGGCCTGATAGCCTTGGGCACCTCCAGGGGTTGGTATTTCTTCTCATGTCCTGAGGGTCTTCCCAAAGGCTGAAGTAGGGTTTCAATGCATCAGATGGGCTGTGAAGGTGGCCCACCAGGAGCTGGCCTTGCAGCAGAGAACCTCCAGCAACCTCATCCAGCCTCTGATCTTCCTCCCTCACCCCCTCCAAATAACTCCACCTGCTCCTCAAGGACTTCCTCTCAGATGTCTTCAGGCTGCCCCCAGGACAGCTCTGGCAGTGGGACATGGAAGGATGCCCCTTTATCCTGCCCCAGCACATTGTGACTGCTGTGTTGCCAGGTAGGTGGTGGTACTGTGACAAGGGGGTGACCAGGCCCCCCATACACAGCCCCCCCTGTTTCCCCTCTGCCCAGCATCCTTTGGAGGAAGGTCTTTGGGGTGCTGTCCCCGAGGCAGTCCCTGTGCCCAGGAGGCCCAGGGGGCTGGCCCTACCCTTGGTGGTCATGCACTGGGCACAGCTGCTGGGCACCCCTGATGCCTCCTCTGCTACTCGGCTCCAAAGGACAAGCCTTGTGCTGTTACTCTTCTCTCAGGCCAGGGCAGAAACCAATCCTGCAGCCCAGAGACCACCCCTATAAGCTGTCCCTCTCTGCGCCAGAGCTAACCTCCAGGAGGCCACACAGTGAGATGGATCAGGGACACAAAGCCTTTTCCAGGGGCATAACAGTGGATGAGTTCAGCAGCCACAGCCTGGGGGAAAGCCAAAGCGTAACCAGAGCCATAGGCTGGGATGGATGGTGCCAACAGACCACCACGGAAATAAGATAGGCTTTGAAAAACAAGTGAGCTGTGATGACAGTGGTGTGATACTGTGACAAGGGGGTGACCAGGCCCCCCATACACAGCCCCACCTGTTGCCCCTCTGCCCAGCATCCTTTGGAGGAAGGTCTTTGGGGTGCTGTCCCCGAGGCAGTCCCTGTGCCCAGGAGGCCCAGGGGGCTGTCCCTACCCTTGGTGGTCATGCACTGGGCACAGCTGCTGGGCACCCCTGATGCCTCCTCTGCTACTCGGCTCCAAAGGACAAGCCTTGTGCTGTTACTCTTCTCTCAGGCCAGGGCAGAAACCAATCCTGCAGCCCAGAGACCACCCCTATAAGCTGTCCCTCTCTGCGCCAGAGCTAACCTCCAGGAGGCCACACAGTGAGATGGATCAGGGACACAAAGCCTTTTCCAGGGGCATAACAGTGGATGAGTTCAGCAGCCACAGCCTGGGGGAAAGCCAAAGCGTAACCAGAGCCATAGGCTGGGATGGATGGTGCCAACAGACCACCACGGAAATAAGATAGGCTTTGAAAAACAAGTGAGCTGTGATGACAGTGGTGTGATGGAAAGGTTGGTCATTTTCAGACCTAGAACATATGGATCCATCCCCAAAGCACAGCCAGGCAAACTCTTCCAAACCGCAAAAAATAGCCCATTGCTGCTATCATGTCCCCTTTTCCCACTGGGTACAAGACAATGCTGAGGCTGTTTCTTATCTCATCACCAAGGGAAACTTTCTTCCCTTGCAAGGAATCCGTTCTGTCTCTGGCTTTCCTGCTTTCAGCTAGTTTAACCCCTTCTTGTACCTGTGCCTTCTTGCCCTCCATGCCAGATCATTCCTCAGTCAAAAATTAGCAGTGCTGAGCAGTTAGAATTAGAATTTCCCCTTCATTGGAAAACAGATGCCAGCAGATTGGCCCAAAATTGTACACCCAGTCAGAAGCAAAATTAGGAGGAATACCAAGATCTCCTCACTCCTAGAACCTCATCTGTCATGTGCTAGACTGAGAGCTAATGACTGCATGACAGCTTTCACTTGGAAAGTACATGCACCTTGTTAAGACCGTTATTCATTGCACAGCTATTTAAAGGAGAGGGAGAAAAAGAGTATGTGGCATTACAGAGGAACGGAAGGTGTGAACAGAGCAGCATAGAAAAGTCAGGAAATCTTTCCATCATTGTATAGGAAGAGACATGAAAGCAGAGGTTAAAATAAAGGCTAGAATACACTGGCCTAAGTTGTCACAAAGACAATCAGGGTGAATTTAATGCTCTGAAGTCTACGGAGTTAGTATGTCATTTTCTATGCAGTTGAGGTTTAAAAAATTAGTCTCTTCAAACAGAGATTATAGATGAGCATTCAAATGACTGCTGCTCAGCTCTGCCTGAAACCCTCTCGACCTGCCTGGAGTCAGATCTCCGATTGCTGCTGCCAACAGGGAATGTGGCCTCTTGAAGCAATGCACATCCATATCTGCCACCAACATCCATGAGGCAATGTACTAAATCCCCCCAAACTTTTTTCTTTCTCTCTCTATCTCTTTTTTAATACTATTATTTTTAACAAAATGCTCCTCTGAACAATAAATATTTAACTTCTAGAATTAAAAGGGGGCATTGGGTTTAGTAGATGGCCTCAGTCTAGTTAGTATCAGCAGCTTTTCCCCTCTAGGGAGTAATTAAAGGAAAGCTCCCACCACAATGCTAAACTGTGATAATGACAGAATTTAAAATCATTTTCATACGACATGCTGCATTGCAGTTCATTTCCATATGTTCTGCCTCCAATGAAGGTGTCAAGCTTATAAAGTCTCCTGGGCAAAAGGATGTCCGAAGTCCCAATGCCTGGAAGGAGGCTCAGGGGAAAGACACACACTGCCACACTATATGTGATAAGGTCTCCACTTTATGAAGTTGGCAGGAGGGAAGTAAGAAGACCCCAGAGATTTTGACTGTATTTGTCTCTGCAGCACAGTTAGCACCTGAGATTTGGGATGTTTTGTTGGTGATTTACCTGTGCTACAAATTATTTGTTAATACTGGACATTCAGTACATATCTACTGCACTCACCCTAAAAATAGATAATGATGAACCACTCAGAAGACATTTTCATGGTCCATACTTTGCAACACCCTGTAGCAGAGCACAGAGAAAGCATCCTGTACTACCTGGACTATCCATTCACTGCAATGCCATATGGAGAAAAAATAGCAGTATAGCCACATTACCTAACAAGTCACTGTTAACTTGGGTGCAGCATTGTCCTGACAGTTACGTTGACTCTAATTCCAGCTCCGGCTTCTTCAGCCGAAATGAAAAGACCCTTAGGGAAAGGTCATTTGCCAGACATCTCATCTAGGCTGGAAAATAAAACTATTGACAAGACAAGTGGTGGCACTGAGAGCAGCCTCTACATAAAATTTAGATCTGAGAATGCATATAGCTGGAGAAATACTCTGCAAAAAACCCCAAACAGTAAAAATCGCAGTCAGATTTTTTAGTACCAGCAAATAGACAGGTTTGGATAATAATTCATTCAAGTTTTGTCTTGCACTTTGATCACCTTCAAACTCACTAAAATCAGACCCAACGATCTAAGGTGGTAAATGAATAAATATTTATCACACACACAACCGGTGATCATACCTGAGAGGTCTCCCTAGAGGAGGTAATTGAATGAGAGCAAGGAAGGAGGTTGACAAGAGAAATGGGAATTGGAAACACGATTAGGGTGATAAGCAAAAGTAGCAAGGAAGGGACACATCTTACAAGAGGAAAGAGTGGAGGGAACTGGCAGTGGGAACTCAGCGAAGGCAATGAGGAACAACACATAGGTGATCAGAAGAGAAACCTTCAGACTTGCAGGAGCAAGGCAAGACTAGAAAGAAAGCTATTGAGCAGTGAAAACTGACCACTGAAGAGCTGAAAATGGGCCCCCTGCATACAGCTTGGCATTGGAATAAAAAGAGCTCAGACAACCCGAAAGCACAGGAAACAGTGGAGACAAAATCTGGAGAAATTGAACAGAAAGGCAAGTGGCATGTTCCTCCTGGCCTTGGACGAGAAAAAAAGAGCCCTGAGGCTCACCACCGTCAGCTATCAGCAGATCTCCACTCCACTGAGACTGCTTCACCCCCCTTTTGGGTACTTGTTCACACAGGGAATTATGATGTGCCCCTTTGTTCTGGTATCAGGCTTTGGAGCAGGCAGTCTGAAGAGCCTAGCTCTGTTGGTGGTTTCTATGGCTGTCAGTATGATGTTACAGGATGAAAAGAAAACGAGGGAAGCGAATTGATTTGCTGTTGCGAGAAGCTTAAAAGCACATCTTAAGTTGGAAGGACACTACTAAAATAGCATCATTAAGGTTAAAAAGTCAGTCCTCATAAGTTAGGAAATCCTTAATTTTGGGAATTTCCAATTCTGGAAGTTGTTTCGACATATCAACCTTAACGTACCCTTATGGTAGTGTTAACTGTGTATGGTGCCTGTGTGTGTTGCTCACATGAAATCATATCCCATGCTACCTTACACGTGACTGGGCTGGAAGAAATGTGAAAAAAGCCAAGAGCAAACTTTCGAAGAATGATGCCGATGTATATTGTTGCTCTATCCCAAAAGCAGAAAATTTTGAACATAGCCATTTTAAACTGGAAAATTTGTCATTGAGTTACGCAGACTCAAAATGTTTGCTTCCAGGACAAACCTAGAAAGATATCTGAAGTTTTTCACCTTGGTGCAAACTTATGATATCTCACTAATTCTTTGAGGTTCCTCCATTTCATCTCAAATCATTCATCTCTAAACAGAGCAAACACAGCAAAACCTGTCACAAAGGCCTGAAAAACTTATTTCCTTTGGGGTTATGTTTGCTTAAGATGGTCTGTCAAGGAATCAATACCTATTCTCATATGCACACAAAGACAGGTAATCTTAAGCATGCATATGAATAAAAGGTAAGCAATAGATTTTATGCAACTAGGACACTGCATAATCTAAGTTTGTAAACCCTTTTAAAGACCTTCATAGAGCTAATTAAAAAGGTAGAAAAAGATCTATCTCAATTAGGACCATACTTGCTTATGCAATGTTTGTGCAAATATGATGACGAGGTAAATTTTAAACTCTGTGTACAACCAGTATATCAGAAAGGAGACAAAATATTCCAGGTGCAATGCTTCAGGAAAGGCCTGGCCACGCAGGACTGAGAAACTGGTTGACTATTTTTTCAAAGCCTCTATTCTGTTATCCAGGAGGATCGATTAAAATTCCCAGTAGCATTCCTAAGGTATCTCACTGATTACAAGGATTCTGCTGATATAGTCAGGAAGTAGAAACAACAGTATGTGATTTGTTGCTACCCCTAACTAGAGATCAAATTTCAATAACTACCTTTCAAATACTTAAAATCAGCCATACAGCAAAAGACTTTACAAACAAAAAAAAAAAAAATCAAAGAAGTTGCAATCTTCCTCCCAAAACGAGCACTTCCATGAGTGTAAAGGTTACATTTATTGAGCGTATTTTTCCACGCTATTATTCACCAAGATCTACCCTATTTAGTAGAAATGATCCATTTGTATCTTTGTTATAAATTTTGCATTGAAGTCCAAGTTCATGCACATTACAATAACTAATATCTTCCTTCTACTCCTGGAAGAGAGACCCCATAATTATATCATTAGCACACTGAATATAGTTCCATTTTTCTCCAAGAGCAATACTGCATACATAAGAGCAAAGCCTGGCTTTACTTTGAGAATCTCATAGTGTCTCTGGACACAAGTTACTTCTCACTACACAAATGTGCGATAGGTAAAGATTATACGCAGATGGCATGAGCTACATTAGTGTTAGGTTAAATGATTTCCTGCCAATAGAGTAGACAGAAAGACAGGAATGAATGGTGAGAATCTTCATCAATAGACTGCATTGGCTTAACAGGATTTAGATGTTCTATACATATAAATTATGCCCACGTATTGATGATGTGTGTTGTCAGTCAACAATTGCATGAATATTGCCAAACTTGCAGAAGATAGGGCCTTCTGCATGTCTTGCAACATCAAATCTGAAGCTCATGAAATGTTTTGATAACAAATGAAACAAACGAAGAACAATTTTTCTCTGAGGAACCAGGAGAAAATCAACTGTGCCATTTTGATCTTAACACACAGGGATGACCCATGTGAATGGACACAAGGAAAAAGTTTGCATGAACCGGAGAACCAAGAAGTGCTGAGTTTTGCACGAGTTTTATAAATTATCCTTCTTTCTGTGCTCTATTCCTTGATAACAAACTGTGATCTGGTAACTCAGCTTCTGCAGTGGATCAGAGGTTTTGACTGTGAATTAATCTGGTGACCCACAGGTCAGTAAAAAGCCCTTGTTCTCTGCTAGGAATGTTCTACTGAGCCATTCAGCACATTTCTAGCAATAAGTAAATAAATCCTATAATTCATCTCACTTCACTTTTAGACCATGAAGAGCCATTGACCAGGATAAAAGATATCAGACTGGCATTTTATGTTGTGCCCAGATGCAGCCAGCCTCTGAAGCAACACACACCTGAACCAGATGCCACATAGGCAGTACACAGTGGTATGCCACAATTATTAATCGACGAGAGGACAGAGGGCTAGAGGCAGGAATGAAAAAGAGGGAAGTGCACTTATACATCACTGGCAGAATGCAAGGGGAGTGCAGCAGCCAGCTCCTGCTAAATTCCCATTAGTTTCATTGTTTTATTAGGAATCAGTGAATTCTGTTGCCAGAGGTTTGATCCATCCTGTTTTCTTGTTCAAAAGAGTGGGAAGGTTATGCTAAGTTTATTGTAGGATAGCACAGAAAGCTAATCCATGGGGAAAGGCCTCAGCAACTGTCTGCAATCAATGGCTTGAATATGGCTAAACGTATTTGCCTCATCAAGGGTGAGTCCCAGAGTCTGGGTGAATATTTATGTTTGGCAAATACTTCACTTAGCAATGACAATATTAAAGCATGTCCTTTTTATTATTCCCCTAGCTCTCTGGTCTCTCCTTGCCAGTAACTTATTTTGAAAAAATCAAAGCCACCAACACATTTCCACACAAAATTTTCCAAGAGTCCAAACTCTGAATGACTGTCATCTTTCACATTTGCAATTTTCAAAGAGAACATGTAATCTATACAGCTCTTTTATACCAGAACAACTTGCACTCAGTGAAGTCTAGGTCACATTACATCTTTCTGTCAATATTGCATGTGTCTTTCAGGTACAAACACAACAGTCAGACCAGAAGCTTATGGCTTGAACCTTGCTGCTGCTTATGCCAGGTGAAGTTCTGTAGCCTATGTCCTGCTGAAACTCAGTCTCCTAGCCCCTTAAATCCTCAAAACTATCATCAATAACTGGAAATATAGCTTGAAAGGCCTATTTTAATTGAACTAATCATCTGAAATGAAGCTGCAAAGCTCTTCATTAAAAAGCTCATTATTTGCAAACAGCTCTAAAGGGTCTACAAGATTGCAGATATATAAGTACCATTTCAACAGACTTTATAATCTAATGGTATTTAGAGAAACTGCTTTCAAACCACAGTTTGAAACTTTGCTGTTTGAAACCTATGGTCATTCCTTCTAACGTTTGGTATTTAGGAAATCTAAATAAAGACCAGTGCAAGCCAATGCAAGTGACAAGCCTACCGAATTTTTTAAGCATTATGCATAGCTTTATATGATAATGCCACCCACTCACCAGCTGCAGCTGAACAAGCCATGTGCTAGCATAGTACAAACAGATATACGATAAGATACAAGTATATAATCAAATAATAAATAAATACACCAAAATCTTAAACCAAAATGTTTTATAAGTTTTAAAATAAAGTTAGGATGGGGAATTATTTTACCCATCTTCTTATTGGGACAGTAGAGTCACCATCTTACCAATGCAGAGATATTGCCCTTTAAACAGAAAGCTGTTTGTCAGCTTCAACTTCATAGTTTTAGTAACTAGTGTTTGGCACATCAGTGGTATACTGACAACTGAGGCATCAGAGGCACTGGGAAGTGGCAGGAATACTGATTCTGGCACAACTGCATATGGAAAGAGAATAACAAATGTAACACACACAGAATTTTCATGGAAGCTGTATTCTGTTGGACCAACCTTTTATTAATGATGTAGCCACAGGGGCTCATTAGGCATCTGCAAACTACAAGGATTTTATATATAGCCCAAACAACAGGTAACTGTAAATTATAACATTTTCCTTTTTATTAGGGAGTTGGAGTTAATTCCACCAGTCATTGAAAAATCCAGCTGTCAACCTGTTCTTTGACCTCTGTTCCTTTGACCACAGCCATGAATAAACCTTGCCTCTTTCTCTGGCAACTTTCCATTCAGCGTAAGTGCCATTCATTACATGAACCTAAAATTCAGCATCACAACCAAGAAGTGAGTTTTTTAGATTTTGACCATACTTTGCAATACATAACAAAATCCATTTATTTTCTTGCAGTAACTGGGTGTAACTGTCATTGCTAAACTCAAGCTCATCTATAAATCAGCTGAATAAGGTAATAATTAACAAAACAGTAATAATAATATCATGGCATGTTACTGGCAATGGAACACAGACCATGTCATAGTGAGACATAATGGAAAAATTATTCTGTATGGGAATTCTTCTAAATTTAGGAGGCATGTCCCATTAAAAGATGCATGATTTCTTTCAAATTTTTAACATCTTCTACCCTACAACTTCTGTCTTGTCATATCAAGCACACTGTCTGATAACAGGGAGGAACTAGAAGAGTTAATCGAACAGCCAGGTGATAAGGACTAATAAATCCCTGGATTTCCACCTGGTGAGTATATTTTAATAGGTAAGGGGAAGTAAGGAAAAGTCAGGCAGGGTGACTCATCAGTTCTAGCAATGCAAGAAAATTAGATTTTAAGTGGAAAAAGATGTTTCCTAGGAAACTGCATGATCTGCTTGTGGAACATCAAACAAGAGCAATTTCCTAACAACAGCCATGGCTAAATTGATCTACTGCACCTCAGACAGCTTTATCAGTAAGAGAGAGATGGGGTCCCTTTTATATTTTCTTAGTTACTATCATCAATTTGTCTATTATTTGAGTCCTTCAGCTGTTACCTTTCTGACCTTCCACAAGTATAAGTATGATATTTGCCATTACCTAATTGGAAAGCATGTTTCCCTTTCCCTCATCTTTTCTCTCTCTCTCTTTTTTGCAGCAAGCTCCAGATTCCACTGTTGCTGCTGTCACTGAGCCAGAAAGATAACAGCATGTACCATGGCATGCAGCAGGTATAAGCCCAAGCGAGTGTCCTGTTTGAAACCCTCCACTTTGCAGTGGAAAAGTGAGCTGCAACATAAGCAACCTCCTGGGCTCCCTGCTCTGAGATGCTCAATCTACAGTATATTCAGCCCACCCATACAATTTACACTGGACCAAAATCAGCGTCTTTCCCTTTACAGTGTGCTGTCTACATTTTCATTCCAATAAATTAACCCGCTTAAATTTCTGCTATTGCATATGACACTTTATATTATGCATGAAAGATATCAAGTATTTTATTTTAGATGCTAGGGAGAACATTTGTTTTTCTTGAGCACTTCCAATGCAGATCGTTCAATATGTATAAGCCACAGCTGATATAATACAGAGACCGTCTTCAGAACACGACCATGGATTTCTGAGCATAAATACATGTATGTGCTTTTTATGTGCAGTCAGCCAGGGAATTCTAGTACGAGGCAGTTCCTCAGCGCTTGTGCTGCACGTGCAGGCTCACACATGTCCTGTGATGCTGAGTAGCAAACACACATCTGTTCAGCAAAGATGGTCTGAAAGTATTTGGCTTCATGGACATGCCCCTCTACGCTTAATCTGCCTGTGCACACTGAATCCCATGTATCATAAAGCGCGTGGATTTACTGTGGGTGCGCATATAGATATGCATCCTATCCTAATGCCAAGGCATTCAAATTCCTCCTAGACAAAATTTCCTGGCAGAAAAGTAAGGTATGTCTGAGGAAACCCAAATGCCTGGTAGCTCTAATCCTGGTTACTCGAGCTATCACAATGGATAAAGAAGACTGCCAAAATTAAGAGCCAAAATTTAAGTAGGCTGCCAAAAGCATTACTGAAACATTTTCAAGCACAGTGATTGCACAGAGATTTGCAAATGGGGAAAAATACATAAGACCAAATCCACTGATACTTGCAAACTTGTCTACTATACAACTTATGAAGCAACCAGAAACAAAGACATTATAGGTATCTTCCACAACAGTGTTGCTCTCACCAAAATGAACTGAACAGTATTCTTCTACATAGTATAAGACCATGTAACTGCAGTTTTATTACTACTGCTGCTACTAATTTGGACATTCAGATGCAGACAGAAATTATGACATCCCAAATTCAAAAAGTCTGTTCAAGCGCTTACTTACATTTACTGGCTAAAATATACCAATATATTGTAGAAAACTTGGGTTCTACTTTGCCTGAATTCAGTGGCCAATAGAATCTGTCCCTCAACATGAATTTCTCTTCAAACTTTCCAGAAATATCCACTACTGACTATGCATCAGCAAGTCACACGTGGAACAGAATCCCATGTGAAAGCCAGAAAAAGTGAGAGAAGGGACTTTGTGCTCTGGATTTGTGGCTTCAGACTACAGGAAAGAGATGGCATGGGGAGAGTTTAGCCCACTATAACCGGTCCTTTGGATTTGCCGCAATGATTTTATTGTCACCAAAACAAAGTTGGAAAGTTTATCTCTTTTCCAGCCTGCTAAACAGAGCAAAATTCCCCAAATCTTGGTGAAGCCAATGGCAAATTGTTTAATATCAAGAACAACACCTCCTACCACCAGCACCACTCCCAGAAAGCTCACATAAAATCCCTTCAACAAAACTTTTACTCCTGCAGCGTTTTCCCCATCCTGTACATTTGCAATGGGAAAAAAAAAAAATTCTTTTCCTTCCTCTTGCAGTTTACAGCTTCGTTCTTAGCTTAAGACATATTTAGGATTAATGCTTTTATTTTAAAGGAGCAAGATTAAGTATTTTTAGCCCCTGTGAAACAAGATGATGTATGCTGCAATTGTCAGGTCCCTCTTAAATTGCATGTAGCACATTCTGTAGCTCATAAATATTTAAGATTACTAAATAATTATCCCAGGCTCCTCAACCTGCCTTTCTTTATTAGTTCCATGGGGAGCCAGGAAAGCATTTGTTCTTCTTCAGCCATACAGACAATTATTATATTGCAAAATATCCTCTTTCTGTTGTTGTCGGTGCCACTACATGATTCTCTCCTATTGTGGTGTGACGGAATTAGCCTCTTGCAGAGGATAGAAGAGTCCCTGTTTCCTCACCAGATCAATCCAGCAAGCTTGGCAACTTTTCCAAAACATCTCCATCAAAGCAAATCCCATCTCACTTAATTCCACCCTTTGCGTCCTGTTCCCAATGGGG
>VYXH01000976.1:604441-626634 GCA_013397275.1 Burhinus bistriatus | reverse complement strand
GAGGGGCGGACCGGAGAGAAAAATATACAACTGGGCCTTTATCTGAGTACCCTGAATTATACAGGATTTCAGAGTGTCAAGCAGAGATGTGTCTCTGCTTCGAGCACTCAGTGGGGAAACGATAGTGGCTGAATGGATGCAGGTGTGTCTATTTAAACCCATAACTGTAATGACTTGGGGGAAGAGGAGGGTGAGCCAGCAGCCCTCTCACCATAGAATAGCATTGAACAGAATTTTTACAGTTGCTTTACAGCTTATTCTCCTCTCTGTCTCTTTTTAAAGCAGCCATATGGTAGCAAGCAGATACTCACAACCTAATAGCAGATGAAGAGCCTGCGCACTCTCGCAGGCAGCAGACCATGCCCCAGCAGTCGGAGTGGCAACACCCACCAGCAAAGCCAAGGAAAAGGAGCTGCCTCCCAGATGGCCGGGACATGGAGCTTTGTCTCAAAGCTTAAGCTTCTTGCTTCTGCACCTGTCAAATCTGTCACCATGGTTCAGTACCCACTGCCACTACACCCACCTCCTTCCACTTGGGTACACTGCAGAGAAGCAGAGTAGGAGCACAATCCACACCCCCGGTGAGCGCCGTCTTTTGAGTGCTGTTGTCACATTATCCTGAGATTAACTTGCCTCGGAATGCTATTGTAAAAGAGGGTGCATGGCATCAAGTCAGAATAACCTATGTAGATACCATAATGCGCGTCTGCGCTGAGCAGAAATCTACGTTCGTGTAGAGAAAGCGTGATGGCAGTGATCTGCTGCTGCTGTGTTAAGAGTTCAGCTTAGACACAGTGCCTAGACACCAAGGATGATGAGATATGGTAAGTGCTGCAAACTTCAAGCACTTCCCTAGCTGCATTTGTGTTTTGCAGAGTCCCCTTTATTTTTAAATTCAAAATAATGAAAACAATAACATAGCTGGGACAGATCTACATGGGGACCACTGAGAAGTTACAAGTTTAAAGGCGTGAAATTAGCGTGCAGAAGCTAAAGCACATCACATACCTATGGGAACACTCTCATTCAGAAGTAAATTGGCTTAAAGTTCACTGTGGCTTAATACTCCCTGGAAGATCATTATTTCCAGTGACTGGGAAAATCAACATGTAAATCAGCATATTTTAGGGTGCAGTTTGACAAGATTGCAAAGATCATCTAGTTTTATTGCTACCACAAGTAGGTGTGGGAGCAGGCAGCTCCCTCCCTTTCTCCCCTGTCACACTTTGCTTTACTTCCCTTCCTTTTGCTCTGGCTCTACCACTTCTCCGACCCCTCAGTGGGCCTGTTCAATTAGCTAATCCAGCAGAAAACTAACAAGCAAAAAATGTGATTAGATGCAATAACCTGAAAGTAATTTTGTAGTCAACATTGGGAGTTTTATACCAGGTCCTTATCATAAACTTTTGCTAGGATAGGTTTATAAGCTACAAGCCTGTAGGGGAAAAAACAAACAAGGGAAAAAAAAAAAAAAAAACAAAACTAACCCCCACATCCCCACTAGCAAAGCAATACCTGCAAAATGTTAATATTTAGTTTAGGTTACGTCAGTGAGACATAGCATACAGCTGTGCTAGAAGACACTCTGCTTCCCTTTGCCTGGATGGTAACTCTGCAAGACGGACTCTGCCAATATGGTTGTAATGGTGGGAGCCACTAGAGACAAGCCTTTGCCACCCTGTCTCACTGCTAATTCCCCAGGGAAAAAAAGAGTTCTTCACAGATAGTCCAAGCTTGCATACTAAGTTCAGTATAAAATACATAACACATTCTATTCAAAAGATCTGGAACTAAGGAAAAACAAGTTCAAAGGCATGTCTAAAATTAATACATAAAAACCACTCCCTTTACAGCTGTTGCTAAAAGGTGGGAGGAAAGCAACAGTAACAAGGAAATCATTTGACAATGAATCAGGATTTACAGTGACAGTATTCAGATATATTTTGATGAAAGGGAGTGTAATTACTGGTGCAGCTGTCTTACATGGGGGAAGTATTTCATATTCACCTCATCAATATTGCTGTCCCTGTGCTCAGATTAAACAAACCAGGCCAGATCAATAGGAAAAGTTTGAGACTGCAGTCTGTAGTGCATAGAGCAAAGAGTCACAGAGAGAGAAGATTTTTGACAGTGCCTACTTTGGAAATGTCAAACTTCTGCATCCTACCTTTTGTTCTGATCAGTCTAGCAAAGACTGAAGCAAAATGAGCAAAGATTAATCCAGATAAATGTGAGGCTGTGCATTTAAATCAAGCAAATCAGCTGCACAAAGCAGGAATAATTTTCTATACAAAGATATTACCTCTGCTTAAGAAAGCTCTTGAGATCATAAACTAGCAGAAGCTGAGAGATTACCTGGGGAAAAGAGGTGAGGAGGAATAACCATTACTGTATACTTGCTTTGTTCTTGTGCTTTTACTGAGTCACTGCTCCTGACCACCAGTGGAGACAGGACACTGGGCTAGAGGGGCACATTGCCTGACCTGGCACAGCTGTTCTTACATTCTTTGTGTTGTAACTGCCTCCATCATTAAGCTAGGAAAACAGAAGTGGCAGAATTCTCTTTAGAACATGTGATAGGAGAAGCATTTCAATAAGACAAATCTCCACTTTACACAGACATGTGGAAAACGTAATCCCTTAAGGAATATCTAGGCCGGCTCATTGTCTTCATATTGCCAGTGATGCTTTTTCAAAACAAACAAACCATTGATGACGGAGATTTTGATCAAGCCATTCTCCTTGACTATAAAATGTACCTTCATACAGAACACTATCTTGAAAGATTGCACCAGGTGTCACAGATGATATAAACTCAAGATCCGCTGCTGCCAGCTTGAAATTGTTTATGCTGCAGAGCACTTACGATTGGTAATAAAGGGCCAAAATTAAAACACAGATTATTTGTAAACAGTTCTGTGTCAAGCTGGGAGACTGTTTCAGCTCAGACTCTTCAGAAGCCCAGTTCTATTAATTATTTTCATCAAGCAGTTAGGTTGTGGAGTAGAGAGTACACACAAAACATACAGATGACACCAAGCTGGAATGGTTTGCTATTACTTTGAAAGAAAGAAAAAATAATCCAATGTCAGCAAATAAAAAAAAAATCTGTAAAGACAAATGTGAAGTACTGAATTTATTAAGGCTAAATCAAGTGCAAAACTGAGAAACCAGGGTAGGCAACTGTTCTGAAGAAAAGGATTTTAAGCGTTAGAGGATCACAGACCATTGACTCATTTCTAGGATGATACATAAAGGCAGATATCACTTTGAGATGTATTAACAGAAACACCCTATGCAAGATAAGGATAGTAATTATTTATTCTGTTCAGTACTGTTGAGATTTCAGTTGCAATGCTGCGTTCAGATTTGAGAAGGATGAAGCCAAATGAGAGAGCAGAGGGGAGCTACATGACACGTAAGATCTGTGAGGAAAGAAAAGAAAACTAAAGAGGATCACAGGAGAAGAGATACGATGACAGAATGCAAAGGGTTGCTTTGAAGAGAAAGGTAACCAGTTATTCCCATGTCTAGTGGGGAGACAGGACAATAAAAGATTAGCTAAATTTCAGGCAGATAAGTTTTAGGTTAGCTACTGAGAAAAGCTTTTTAACTGCAAGGATTACAAAGGATTAGAAAAGATACTCGGGGCTCTATGGATTTTTACCCATAGGGATTTTGGGAATAGGTTTAACAAACCTTTGCCGAGACGGTGTCGATTCTAAACACACTTGGTCCTTCCAGAACTTAAGCGTTGGGCTATATAATCTCATGAAATCTCACATGGCTAGAAATCTCTAAATACCACCTTTTCCCTGCTGAGGATGATGGAAAAATCTGTATTTAGACATTTGGGATTTTTAAGTAGAAAATGAACTAATAAAGCAAGCTTCAAATATACACAGAAAAAATGTCACTCATTCACAAGAACAATTTCAAATAAGATGCTGAGAAATAAACATAAATGTGAAGCACATTATTTATGACAATCTAATTTGGTCTCCCATGGATGATATGATGTCTGAGTCATCTGAGTGGGCTTTGGGAGTAATTTTAGGTAAACTCACAGTAATTTATTCTGGAAAATAATGTTCATCAATATAATATTTACAGCTAGGTGAAAAGAGAGACAATATCTTGCTTTTTCATTTGTGATACTGGGTATCTATATAAGCAGAACTACACTTTTAATACCGAGTATACAAAGATATTTGGTATTAACATCGCATAAGAAAAGTCAAAGCTTGCTAGTGGCTGAAGAAACAGGCCACAGTGAGACCTTCCTTTCTTTAGTCAGTAGTCAAGGCAATTCTGCTCAACTAAATACTAAATTCCCTTTCCAAAATTCAAATTTAGCCAGGCAATGGGAAGTGAAGGGTCCCACTCAAAATTTCTCATAAAAATGGGATATAATTCTTAGCTTGCCTTCCCTTCCTTTCAGGAGGGCCTGCTTGCATGTAGGATTGGGTTTTAATACCAGAAGGTTAGAAAGAATCGTGGAACCCGCAGTGATCTCAGCCCCAGTTACACATCACGTTTTTCTAGGAGCTGTAGAACATAGTCCTAATGCAAAGTGAAAACTGTATTTCTAGAGTACGGAAGTCAAGCCAAGTTGTTAAATAAACCTATATATTGTTTTCCTCTAATTCAAATCTTTGTTTCACACAGTACTAATTACTAGGAAAGACAGACAGACGTAGGGAGGAGGGAATGTTTATTGCCACAGACTCTGGATTAATTACCAGATAGCTTCAGCTATGTCTGAAGTAAATGGAGAAACGTCAATCCATTTTCAAGAAGGCTGAAGTAATGTTCCTTAAAAAAAAAACCAACATAATGATCTCTTTAGCACGTGTATATACATGAATAATCTGAAGTCAGTGATGACGTTCAGGTGAGCAAAGAATTTTCCCCCAGGACTTAAATCTTCATCTGTAAACAAAAAAGAAAGCACCCTAAAATAAAAACAAACAAACAAACAAACAAACCCACAACAGTGCATTTTTCTGTCTTCCTGTCAAAGAGTTTCCTCAGTGACAGCCTGAACAGTTTTGAGGTTGTCCCAAGACATTCCAAGAGAATCATTTAAATTAAGAAGGGTTAGAAATGTGCATATTCAAAAATAACAAAGAGCTCTGTATTTGTTTAGAACTATGTCCCCCTTGTGGATGAGTCTGGGGAATACAGACATGGATCAAAGGCAAAAAAAGCTCTTTTAAACATCATGTAAAGGTTAGCTCCTAACAAATATAAATCCCTCTGCAATTTCATAGCAAAATGCGTAGTGGGAAATTCTAGCTCAATTCTACTTTGAAATAAGTGTTGGGGTCTCAAAATTGGGTTTTCCCCTAGCATGGAAAGAAACTATACTTCTTAAAATAAAAATAATGATAATCAATAATAATAAAGACAAGATACACTCACACCAGGGATTCTGCCCGTCAGAAATAACAAAATTTGAGATGGGGTCCCCATCACTAACCACTTCAGCTGTATTGCCAGTTTCAGAAATATGATCCTATCCTACAACTTCAGTTCTTCCTGGAGAACATCAGACAGCTCAAAGTGCCAAGCTGAATTTCCCTACAGTTTGTTACACATCAAATCTAAAACAAGCAGAGTCCACGTGACTAGAATATACACAAGACATGCTCACGTGACTAGGAAAAGGAAAAAAGCCAACATACCCTTTAAACATACAATCCACCTGCCCATGGATAACCTCCTCTTCAGAAAGAGAGTGTTAATGGAGAGAAACAGCAGCAGATTTGTCCAATACCATCTCAATGCATCCTCAGGAAAATCCTCTCCTCACACCATTACCCATCACATGGCACAGCCAAGTTACTTCTACCAAATTATGTTCCTGTCCATAGCAGACAGGGAAATTTGGCTCTGGAAAAAGTACCTTATAAACAACTTGATTTACCTAGCTGCATATTGCACGAAGCCAAATAGTAGCCTGGTGTTTACACAGTACTGCTACTAGCAGAGAACTCAGCTCATGTTACTGCCTTTACTACAGCACTTCAGAACAGTAGCAAAATTATATTCTGCATCTAGAAAGGCTTAGGTTTTACAATTCTTGTATTTAATTTTTAAAATTGGATAGTGCCACATAAGCAAGAGCACTCTTATCTTGATCACAGTTGTTATGAATGTAATTTTGCACTTTTAGAATGATTTCTCCCAACTAAATATTGATCATTGGACGTATTCCCTGCTATGATGTTCAATTTGGAAGAGCATGGTAGTATTTGTGCCTCCAAAAGTACTAAATCAGAAAAACTCATAAATACTTGGTGCCTGGTTAAGTACTTCTTGAATGAAAATGGGTAAGAAGAACGGATTTCATAACTATAGTTATCTATTGCAAATAACGTCACTGTATATTTCACAAAAATATTGTAGACATTTTATGGACTTTTCCCTCTGTTTTTCTTTTTATACATTCTCCTCTACATTGTATGTTGATCTAACAGAAATCCGTACAAACTGCAGCACATCTAGAACAGAAATTCTAGTGATGGACAGATTGCTGTGAAGATGTTAGCTACATTTAGATCCCTATGAAAAGGCTTGAAGAAGGCATATTTCTGCAGTTACAGCTCCACCTTTCCAACATTTATTAAGACACTCTGTGGAGCACACACTTACAAGCCCCATTTTCCATTGCAAAATGGCTCAGGAAGCCTCCCCTACCCAGCTATGGAAATATATCGTTATAAATACAGAGGGTATTGGCAGAGGCTCCTAGACCAAGATCAGACTTTAGGATGCAGACAAAGGGCAACTACATGCATTTCTAGCAAGCAAACAAGCATCCGGGGAGGGGGACGACAGGAGGGTGTGGAGGGTGTGTGTGTTCCCTTGGAGTACTCCCAGAGAAGCCAAGAAGCAACCCCTGAGTGGGTCAGCAGCCATGAGCAGACAGCAAGCATGGCCAAATGTCCCCTCCCTGGGGCCACTTCTGAGCAGCTGCACACACACGACCATGTCTGTTCAGCACAGCTTGAAGCCCATGACACCACATGGTCAATATGTGCAGGGTGCGAGCCACACTATTTCTAAAGATACAAAGGTGAAAAGTCTAACCTGTCATACTGCATCTCTCAGACACACTCCTTCTGCACAACCAGCTATTTTACTTTGTATTTTTTAAAACTGTTCCAAGCTTAAAAAAACAGAGCCTTTAAAACTTTGTCGATTACGTATCTTTAGTTGCACTTATTGGAAAGGATATTGTTTCTGTTTCTAGATCTAACCATCACTTTTCACTCCTTTGTTTGATCAGGAGTTCCAAATGCACACAGAAAACCAGAGAGAGAGATATCTTTTTCATGAAAGTGACACTGCTATTAATCAGATTGCTGCCTCCCTTCACACAGCAGTATGATGTGAACCTCAAATACCTCATCTTACTTCTTGGAAAAATAAACCAGCATTTCTAATATGCTATCAGAACTGCTTTCCTCACCAACAAAGCAATTCCAGAAGTCCCCTTTGAGCAGAAAACTCTCCGTGAAATACCACCTTCCCTGTTTTATGCCGTTTCAGTATAAATTGATAATACCATCTTACTGTATAAGTACTCATGTAGGTAGAAATGTTTGAACATAGGGCAAGACAGGGAGAACCAGCAAACATCATTTGGCCATTAGTAGGATTTTTGACACTTTCTCACATAACATTTCTATATTATGTGGCTAAAAAGATATGGGTTAAAAGAAACTGTTAAGACCAGATGCATAGATGACAGAAAACCATGCTCTGACTACTTACCAGCGGCTCAGCCTTAAACTAGAAAGTATAGCAAGATGAAACTCCACAAGAGACTAGTCTTGGTCCCATACTACCGAAGATTATCATTAATCAAATTTATATAGTGCAATAAGAAGTATGCTCATTAAATATGCAAATGACATCAGTGTAGAGAAGATTTATGCATGTTTGAAGCATGGTTGCTGTTCAAAAATAGGGGCAAGCTACAGAAGTTATTTAAAAAGTCAATATACTAATCAATAAAGACAACTGTTTATAAAAATAATCAAACTGAGTAAATATAGGAAAGGAGAAGTGGTTTAGTAACTGTTTTGCAGAAGGGATAAAGAGGATGTCAGTGGTTATGTATTACAAGCTAGCATAAGGCAAGGATGTTGTGCTTTTAAGAAAAAGCCAAACACTATCTTGCGATGCATAAATAAGAGTATCGTTGGCAAGTCATACACAGTAATCATCTTGATTATTGTGAAGCTGGTAAGATCTCAGCTGAGTAGTACACATTCCAGTTGGACAAAGTCCAGAAGAGATTGATGAGAAAGTGAGAGGTCTGCAAAATATGATCTATATGGAAAAGGGAAAGGAATAGTAGTTATTTAACCTAGACAAGAGAAGGCTGGAGAGGCATAATATAAAAAGCACAGCTGAAATGAATGAGAATAAATTGGTCTCCTTGTCTTAATTGCAGTTAGGGTAAGTGAAGAATTTAAATTACAGTGAAAAGGGGGGGTAAGAAAAAACTTTGTAGCAGTAGGGATGGTTGCATATTGTAGAGATTGCCTAAGGCTTTATGAAATCTCCAGCTGGAGAGGTTTTGGTCTTGAAAACGATTAGATAAACATAATTCAGAAATTATTTTAAGTTGTCTTGATCCTCTCTGGGGACAAAGGCATGGATTAGATGACACCTCAGTCCTTTGATTCCTTACATTATTGTTGTGTTGCATTTTGAAATTTAAGGTGATTTGCAACTGGCAATTTCATGCACTACAGTCACAAGTAAGGTTAAGAATTCTAGTGGATAAGCAGTCGGTTTTTCAACACTTGTTACATACACAGATAGGGAAATGGTACCTGCTGAACTTTTGGCTGCCTTCAAGGCCACCTCTTTACACATATATTAGCTCATCATATATTCCCAGAGAGAGCCATTCTGATTTATGCTGCTATATACCATCATGATCTCTTTACTCTTTATAATTTCTAGTTAATTGACATCAGTTGCACATCACTTGAAGTTTTATTTCAGTTTGCCCTTGAAGTGTTACTTCTATTTTCCTCACATGCATGTTTTGTCCTTCAGTTTATCGTACAAGAGCTTCTTTATCATTCAGGTATTTTTCCATCCAGCATACATGACTGGCCCAAAGAAATTAATAACTATAAAGTTTTGCATCCTAGCAGTGTAGAAAAGCATCATCTTCCTATCAATCATGACTAAACATAGAAACAGAAGTAGTAAGTTTTCTGCCCCTAGGAAATTCTCAACTTGAAATAAAATGTTGAAATATCAAAATTTATTCGCAGAAATTAAAAAAATTTTCTTCAAATTGTGTGTGAACATTCTGCTTACTTCATAATGAAGTCAGTCTAGGAAAGTATAGGTTTCCTTCCTATACAATAGAGAAGTAAAAGATAGTAAGTCACAGTATAAATACAGTTATGAAGACATCTTCTCAGGCAAGATTCCCATTCAAATGATTGACACCACATCTATCTTTTCAATGCGATATGATATGATTTACTGCATTAGAGACATAGTTACCTATTGGTAATATAAACATCTGGATTACCAGATGTACTGTGTTTGGGGTTTGGAGGGAGGTACGGAAAGGAGGGTACTGGGGTTTACTTATGAACTCATTCCAGAAAAGAGAGGGAGTTCTCAGGTACGTGACGTTAACCCTCTGTCCTGGTTACAACATATAACACAGTCAATGCATAAGTTACTAGCAGCTGGAGCAATTTATATGAAATGTGTTGTTAGCAGCACATGCTTAAAAATGGGTTTTAAATTTGAGAAGCTGAAGCTGCATACCTATATTTTCTTCTCAATAGGAGATCAACAATTCATCCTATAGTTATGATTGTTTCCAGTTCATGGGGTTTGTTTGCAGATTCTGACTCCCCTCTAGCGATTTACACATGGCAAAAATGAGAGCACTTGTGATGCGTGCAAGACAATGTGACTTGATACTGAAGAATGGATGATTCCACTAGTAGATATTTAAGACATTAAGGAGTAGCTTGAACAAATACAGTGTAAAGTTGTCTTCAAGAGTATGTAAAATAAACTAGTTCCACATTCATTCTCATAGCCAGTCACTTAGCAATGGTGCAAAATCTGGTGTAGCCGCATTTTTTAGAATGACAGTAGGAGGCCTACAGTATGTCATGACTAATTCTGACAATCACAGCCTACCCATGGTTGTCATAGAAGTTAATGATGGATTGTTAGAAACCGCTTCAGCCTCAGGCAAAGCCCTGGGAAGTTAACTGCTAGGTCAATCTCTAATAGGCAGCAAAAACCAATTTATTGGCTATTTTGGGGACAAAATTCACTTCTGCTAATCAAGAGAAACTTTACTAAGCCATCACCCAGTTTCAAAATCAGGCTCAGATAGTAGCATGGAGACCAGATCAGAGATCAGTGCTTTTCCATCCAACACATAATTATGACAGATAGCTAGAACTCATCAGAAACATGTTACAATTCCTATTTATTGTTATTTTGAATTTATTTTAATAGCTAGAAATAGCAGGTGACTTTGTCAGCAGATTTTGGTGAAGGTTATATGCAAATATCACTTCACCTCACTATACTAGGATTTCTTACTGAAAACCAGCTCTGCACTAATGATACTTAACATCATTATCTCTTACTGAAGACAAAAATTCTGCCTCTAATCACTAAAAAAAGTAGTCTGGTTTAAGTCATGGTGGTCCTGTCCAACTTTAAGAGATGTCAGTCACTCATTACAGCAAAAATTCAATTCACATTTTTTAGTTTGCCTAAGCTATTAATTTCTCTATTGTTATTATGTGTTTATCGTTTACATTGTAAAAATGCCTTTGTCCCACAATGAAGACAAGTGGCCAGTTGTGCAGATGCTGTACAATAACCTGTGAATGCACAACACCTTTATGAAGGCATACTGCTCAGCAACTTGTAGACTGAGATTCCCTAAATCATATGATACTGACTCCAAAGTCAGTCATTAATGTTGTTAACCTCAGTTGAGGCAGAGGTCAACCAACAGTGAATGTGCAAAAAGCCAGTGTTTCGGAGAGTTGCCAGCACTGGCTTGTGATGCAGGTTCATTTTCTTACTTTGAAAATGGGCCCAACTCTACAAAACCATTTGTTTGTAAGTAACTCCTGTGGTTTTTCAACTCCAACGAATTCTATAACTGAACCTTGCAGAATGAGTAACTGTCCTGGTTTCAGCTGGGACAGAGTTAATTTTCTTTTAAGTGGTTGCTATTTTTCAGAGATTTAGTATGAAAGGAATGTTAATAATGCATATTTTTTTAGTTGTTGCCAGGTGATGTTTATATTTTTTCAAGGACTTTTTTCAGCTTCCCATAGAAGTCTGAAGGAGCCTAGGCAGAACGATGGAATGGCCAATGGAATGTTGTGTACCACAGATATCATGCTGTGTATATAAACGGGGTTAGCTGGAAGGGTGGGTACTCGTGATCACTGCATGGGACAGTGACAATTCACTGGGTGGTGAGAGTGACTTTTGTCATTATTATTATTGTTATTTTCCTTTTCTGTTATTGTTTCCATTAAACAGTCTTTATCCTAACCCACAAGGTTTTTTTTCCCTTTCCCCCCCTTTTCTTCCTCTTCTCCCTGCCCTTCTAAGGGAAGGGGGAGAACTGTGTGAGCGGCTGCATGGTTCTATAGCTGCCAGCTGGGGTTAAACCATGACAGTAACCTTAAGGAAAAAGGCCTGAGACCTATTAGTAAATCAACATGTCAGTAAGTTAGTCAGTGGAACTCCAGGGGCAGCTTACACACTTGGAGACACTGAGGTGCTGTTGACTAATGAGGTAGGATACCTTGCTTCGAATGAATAAAAGAAAAATAAAAAGCAAAAAGCCTAGAAAAGATGTCTCCCCACGTTTTTTTGATGGTTTGGGGTTTTGGGGGTTTGGTTTTGTTTTTATTGGGAGACCGTTACTACTCTTATAAAAGCTTAAGAGCAGCTTAATGCTAACATGAAAGTAATTTGAAGGATCTGAGCTTATCTGGCATCAGGCCAGGTTTACATGTAGCATGCATAGAAGTAGGAAGAATATCTCACTAGATACGTCACTAAATTACCATTCTGCAGACTTGGGCTAATTTCCAAATTCAGACATAGTTTCTGGGTATGGAACCAGGAAGACCCATTCTGGTTGAATGTTCAATCTAATCATTGTTCATAAAAAACTTTGGTGTAAACGGAAGTGCAGTTAATAACGATTTAGTGAGTTGGAAACAAAATAATCTAATTTTACAAGAAAGTACTTTTGAAGAGCTCAAAAGCAGTGCACCATAAGTTACCTTCAATTCTTTGTACTACTGCTTTGTTGGACAAATGTAAGAAATCAAGAGTTATCTTAGACTCATGTTGATAGAATTGAGAGCAGAATTTATTTTTTTATTAACATCCTGTTCAAATATTAATAGTGTTTAATCTTACTAAATCAGAGTATCCATATTTTTGAAGATCAGGAAACATACACAAAACTAAATTATGCCAGAAGTTCATAACTGAGCTAAAAACTCAAGACATCATAGTTGCATACTCCACATAACAATAAAAAGACTCTTGCCCTTTATTTGCTCACCTGTTTCCTTTTTGTTCAGGTTCCACACTAAGTCTGCACTGTTATGAACTTCAAAGCTGAGTGGAAAAAAAAATAGAAACAATCCTAAAGTACATAAATCTTTGACTTCTGCTATGATTGTTATATCTGTCAAGGGAAAACAAAAGGGAAAAAATGTGAAAGTCCTTCCTTTTTCAAGAGATATAATCATAGAATCATTTAGGTTGGAAAAGACCTTTAAGATCAGAGAGTCCAACCGTAAACCCAACACTGCCAAGTTCACCACTAAACCTTATCTTTAGGTGACATATCCACATGTCTTTTACCATAATTTACAGAAAGACTTGGTGAGACAGATTTATTTTTGGTTGGGAGATTACCATAACCAACATTTGGACAGATTTTGCCACTAGCATCACTATGTACTTACTAAGATGGTACCAATTAAAGTAGTACAAATATCTTTAAGATGTACCTATGCAGTAAAACACAACTAGGAAATGACCAGCATAAGATTCACATCATTACCCCACAGTGGCATACTTAAATTTGGGTTTATGAGGCATCTCCAGTTGCAACACTGAAGTCTGACAATGAAACACCAACTGTTAAAAGAAGTTGAATCATTTTCATATCATAGAACCATAGAATGGTTTAGATTGGAAGGGACCTTAAAGATCACCTAGATCCAACCCCCCTGCCATGGGCAAGGACACCTCCCACTAGATCTGGTTGCTCAAAGCCTCATCCAACCTGGCTTTGAACACTGCCAGGGATGGGGCCTCCACAACTTCCCTGGACAACCTGTTCCAGTGCCTCACCACCCTCACAGTGAAAAATTTCTTCCTGAGATCTCATCTCAATCTGCCCTCTCCCAGTCTGAAGCCATTACCCCTCGTCCTATCACTACATGCCCTTGTAAAAAGTCCCTCTCCAGATTTCTTGTAGGCCCCCTTCAGATACTGGAAAGCTGCTACAAGGTCTCCCAGGAACCTTCTCTTCTCCAGGCTGAATAACCCCAAATCTCGCAGTCTGTCCTCATAGCAGAGGAGCTCTAACCCTCTGATCATCTTCATGGCCCTCCTGTGGACCTGCTCCAACAGGTCCATGTCTTTCTTATGCTGGGGGCTCCAGAGCTGGGTGCAGCACTCCAGGCGGGGTCTCACGAGAGCAGAGTGGAGGGGCAGAATCACCTCCCTTGACCTGCTGGCCATGCTGCTTTTGATTTAGCCCAGGGTACGGGTGGCCTTATGGGCTGCAAGTGCACATTGCTGGCTCATGTTGAGCTTCTTGTCAACTAACACCGCCAAGTCCTTCTCCTCAGGGCTGCTCTCAAGCCATTCTCCGTTCAGCCTGTATTTGTGCATGTGATTGCCCCAGCCTACATGCAGGACCTTGTGTTTGGCCTTATTGAACTTCATGAATTTGGCACAGGGCTACCTCTCAAGCCTGTCCAGGTCCCTCTGGGTGGCATCCCTTCCCTCCAGCTTGTCAACCACTCCACACAGCTTGGTGTTGTCAGCAAACTTGCTGAGGGTGCACTCAATCCTAACATCCATGTCACCAACAAAGAAAGACGTTAAATAATACTGGTCCCAGTACCAATCCCTGAGGAAGACGACTTGTCACTTGGACATCGAGCCGTTGACCGCAACTCTCTGAGTGTGACTGTCCAGCCAGTTCCTTATCCACCGAGTGGTCTATCAGTCAAATCATACCTGCCTATTATGCAGGGCACTTATGCTGTATGCTGTTTTAAGCATACATTCTGCACAAAGAAACAAAAGTGGAAAATCATGCACTGACAAGACTGGAGTCCATCAGAATTGCCCATGGGTGGAATTGGTCTACCCACCTGATATGATTCTCCTTACACAATTACAAGTTTAGCAGCAGATCATTAAAAATTACTTCACTTAAAGGGATGGCTCATGAAAATTAATTTTGAGATAGCCATTGAAGCCTTCCACTTTTTCTCTGGGAGAAAATAAGTTTATCACAAAACCAACAGTGCTTTGAAAAATAAAGGAGACTGGGAGTCCACAAAATGGAACAACTCTCTCAATAAGTTGCTGTTCATTTTGTAGCTAAGTCAATGTTCAAGTATTCTATTTCATGATTACACAGTTGAATACCTTCCAAAAAAAAAAAAAATAAAAGGGAGAGAAGAAAAGTACAGATGTAGCTATCATTTCAAGTCTGGTGTTTACTGTGCAAGAATAGCAGGAGTTTCTAAGATCTCTTTTGGGAAACCTCAAAACAAAATTAAAATTTGGCTACAAATGCAAAAGCTGCTATTTTTCAGTGCAGAAGTTCACAGCAAATAAATTAACTTCTGTCAAACTTACTTTCAAGAAATAATTTTAAAATTTGCCTTATTCAATCCAATCCCTCCCTCACTAAGGACAATGTACTATATGAATTTCCTAGTATAGATTGTTGAATCTATTAATCAGTTTGGCAGTCACTTCTTATCACTGTTTAACTGGTAAGTTAAGAAATATTTTGCAATAAATACTTTATTAGACAAATAACATAGCCTTTTCCAACTTCCAGAACATCTAAGAGCAGATGGCTATTTTTATAAGCATATTCATTACTCAAAGTATTAAACATGGTATGGCCATTAAAATATATAAATAAATCCACAATCAGATTGGAAACTAGTCTACATGCATTTACTTCTTGGGATATGCAGGTTCTTGGTGACCAATTAGAAGTTTCCCTGAATGGCCAAGTGCACCTGCACTTCCTGTGTAAACAAGGACTCAGATGAATATAAAATTCTCTTTCAAAGGTTGTTCAGGCAGCAAATATAAAGAGAGAAATAGGATGGAAAACTTCATGACAGTTTTAATTTAAAGGCTAGAATATATTCTTACAGTATACGTGAATACATTCTTTGAGTGTTTGTGTATGGACACATACTTTTTAATATCTTTATTATCTATGTATGTACGTAAGATAAAGCATGCATTTTTTTTGTCTGACTGACCTATTTTGAACCCATATAGGGACATGAAAAATAAAAATCTATAGTCCAGGAACTTGCTGTAAACCTATTTCTTCCTTAGCAGTGCTGTTCTTCAGCATTCTGTCTCCTTTGCCGTTCCCTGTGGTTTAATCCTTTTTTATTTCCTCCCTCTTCCAAAAATATCCTCCCATGTTACCAACAGTTGCCAAAGGCCAATTGTGCTGAAAATATAGGCTATTACTCTCAGAGGAAAAAGCAAAAGGAGTTGTTTTATCTAACATTGCTAAATTAGCCACGTTTTTCCAAACTGTTTGACAGATTTCATTCTCAGTACATAACACTGTACTTCACTCACAAAGTCTCCAATAGGGTAAAAATAACAGCCAAGAGTAAGTTCAGGCCCCCTGAGGTCTTCTTTCGTTCATGTTATGGAGGAGTCTAGATGAATTTAATAGAATGAAACAAAAAAGGTTCCAAGAAATTTACTCCACAAACAAGCTAAAACTAGAGAGTAATAACTTTTAATTGGAGAACAACTAGAAGCAACTTTTTGGTGGCATTTTAAAAGTGCTTTAGCATTTAACAAAATTCTACATTACATTTTATGATGCTTTTCCATAACCATCTAATCACAATAGCCAAAACCTATATTTTCCTTTACATAAGAATGGAGGTTTCTCTGCCTTTCAGAGCTTGCATGCTGAAGACTGAGAGTGCTGCAGTTTACTTTTCAATTCAGTAGTGAATACTGAACCACCTACCTATGCCTGCTCATACTTCCAGTATTGAGGAGAAACATTTTGACTAAACAAAACTCTCAGTACAGTGTTAACATTTTCTAGATAAATTCACAATAACATCAAAACCTCACTGAGATACAGCTTCCAGAGGCAAAGAGGCCTCTCCCACTGCCAAACAATATACTGCACCAATATCCAGTTCCATTTCCATATCTGATAATCTCTCTTCTAAAAGCTCTGATAACTACTTTGCAACAGGCAGACAGCCACAAACTCGCAAACTCCTTGTTATAAAATAGTTTCCTTTCAGAGCCATGCTTGTTGTACACATCAATCTTTTCCTTGCAAATACCTCCTGCATCCAGTAACAGACTTCAGGGTGGATGAACTGAAATAATAGTAATCCCCACTTGTGACCACATCTGCCACTTACAAGTAAAAAACAATACAAAGCACACTCCTTGCCCTAGAACTCCTTCAGTTCCAAATCCTTAATCCTTAGCACCACAGCATCCATTCATTTCACAGCTATCAGAATGCTTACACTAGACAATCAATAGGACTTCATAGATCAAACATCCACTGAAGCTACTGTTCAGTTTTTCTGACTTCAATGTTGGAAAAACAGGGCACCTTAAAATCAAAGCAAAACCAAACCTTTGTTGCTTAGCACAACAAATAAGCGGGTAGCATTGCTCTCGTCTGCTGTAGCCATTACAGAAAAGAGTGCTTTACAGAAATAACATAAGATCCCTTCGGTACCAATTGTGTATTTAATGTGGATCCAAAAGTCCCACGCAAGTCAGTGGCAGCGTTACACAAAACATCAGCAGAATTGGTTCCAGAGAGCTTAGTCTGAAGGTAGGATTCAACATGGCATAAATGAATATATAATCTATTGTATCATAAGATTATCTACAAAGGCAGCACCAGAGCCATGGGTTGGGAACAGCAGCATTTATCAAGAGGGCCTTCACTGAACCAAAACTTAACGTGTTTCAACAGAAGATGCTCTCCATTAAAATTTCCTTATGAGGCTCTTAAATACTGCAACAACCCAGCAGAAAGAGAAAGTATTCATCAGTATATTTCCTCAACCTATATTCCTGGATTTGATAGCTTTAAGTGTTACCCTTTAGTTCTTAAGAAGCTTTTCTGAGCTCTGAACAAAAGCAACTTTATATACATGTATGAAACACACCTCTTACTTGCTTCTTGAACACTTCTCTACAGGCTTCAGCAAACCTTTCCTTAGGCTGATTGCTAGTAACAGCTCCGAGTTCATACAGTGGTGTGGCTGAAATATGAGTCAAGGTGGTTAAAGAAAATTATTAAAGAACCACTTTGATTTCAGGACTAGATGTCAGTCCAGGAACAATTAAATTCTATTCACAACTTCCATGCACAGGGAAGCTATTGAACACTCCCTGCTACTTGATTATACATTACTTTAATGATCCCATTGATTAGGTGACTTTTTCAAACAAGCAAGAATGTCCATTTTCAACTGTACTTTTCTGCACTTGATCATTCTCTGTGCTCTGTTGCTATTTTTTTTATTTTTAATTGAAGAGGCAGGTTGTTAAAATTCTGGGAAAGTATTTAGGCTATATGAATCTTTAACAATGGTCAGTGATTAGCAAGGCTTTTTACATATCTAATGATGCAGTTACTGATAACGATAAGTTTTTCACCATGCACATTGAATGTTGAAGTGATTACCTGCCTCTAATACTGTTTTCCTGGTGAATACAGAGAGATAAGTGCAGTGGATAGGCATGACAAAACTCAACAATGAGGCTTTTTTTGTGATTATCGAAAGTGCTATACTGAGATGACTCAGAGAATCACAGAATAATTTTAGGTTGGAGGAGACATCTGGAGACATCCAATTCAACCTTCTACTTGAAGCAAGGCCAGCTTCAATGTTAGATCAGGTTGCTCAAGACATTGTCTAGTCAAGTTTTGTCAAAACTCCAAGTATGAAGATTTCAAAATCTCTCTGGGCCCTGCTCCAGTACTTAACCAGATTCAGGGTTGATTTTCTTTTATTTATTTTTAACCTTATATCCAGTCGCAGTTTCCCCTACTGCAAATGATGACATGACTCCCAGGTCCTTTGACCTGATTGTCATGTCTTGCTTGGATTTACATCACACATTGCTGAGAAGAGTCTAGCTCCACCTACTCTACAGTCTAACTTTAGATAGTTGTAGAGAGCAATAAGATCTCCTCTTAGTCTTCTCTCCTGGCTGAACAAGTTGAACTTACTCAGCATTTCTTCATATGTTCCAGTCCTAGTCACCTGGGTGATCCTCTACTAAACTTGCACCAGTTTGTGAACATCTGTCTTGTACTGGAGGGGGCTGGGAAGAACCGGACAGAGTTTTCCAGATACTGTTTTGTGAGTGGCAAAGACAGAAACAATCACTTTCATCAATCCAGATTAGCATGCAGTTAGCTTTTACCTCGCAAAGGAGCACTGTGGATTCATGTCCACCATGATTCCCAGGTGCTTTTCTGCAACGCTGCTTGTCAGCCAGCTGGTCCCCAGCCTGTGCTGCTGCAGGGGGTTATCCCATCCTAGGTGCAGGAACACATTTACCTTTGCTGAACTTCACAAGGTTCCTATTCACCTGTTTCTGCTGCCTGTCAAGGCCTTCTGAAGGGAAGCCCTGCCTGTGTTTATGTCGGCCACTCTCCCCAGTTTGGAGTCACCTGTGAACTTGCTGAAGTGTGTTCTAGCTTGTTGTCCAGGCTGCTGCTGAAAACATTAAATCACATTCTGTTATCAACCCTTCAGGAGTACTACTCATAACGGACCACCAGTTAGGCTTTGAACAACTACCATTCCACTTTGAGGCTGACGAGCCAGCCAGTTCCTTGGCCATCTCATAGTCCACACTTACAGCCCATGCTTCCTCAGTTTGAGTACAAGAATACTATGAGAAACCGGAACAAAAGTCTTCCTAAGGTGAAGGTATACAGGGTTCATTGCTCTTGCCTTGTTTGCAGAGGAGGTCATCCCACCACAGAAAGCAGTCATGTTGGTCAAGTACAGTTTGCTCTTGGTAAATCCATGCTAGCTGTTCCCAGTCACCTGATCCATCACGTACCTGGAGGTGGCTTCTCTAAGGACTTCCTCCATAACATTTCATGGCATAGAGGTGAGGCCAATTGGCCTGCAGTCATTCTGGCCTTTTCTGAAGACGGGAGGAACATTCACCTTTTTCCAGGCATAATGTACTCTGTTTTGATTTGGAATAGTTTTCATGTCCCAGCTCTGAAGAATTTGAAGACAGGTTTCTTCCTGCTCACTGTGCACTCCCTCCATTTGTAAATTGTTACCTTAAGCAAAGTGGCGCTTCCCTTCCACCTCAACCTTGTATTTTCTTTTTTCCCCTTGGTATTCTCTTTTGTCTATCACTTATTTATGTCTTCACATCTGCAAAGATGATCTTGCCCTCCCATTAGCTTATTGCCTTCTACTATCCATATTTATCAGGAACAAAGCTATAGAGTAGTGTTTTCTGCATGGTATAAGACCAAATTCAGGAAATATGTGGGATCTTGGGACAGGACAGCCTCTCACTGCACTGGAAATCTAACAGTCATGGTAATCTAGCTGAACTGATTACTTTCTATTAAGCCTGATGAAAGCCTAACAAACAACACACACAAAATGTATCACCCATACTCTAAAATAAAAATGATAATACAAAGCAGCACAATGTCCATCAACGCTATTTCTGTGCTCAAATTATTCAGAAAAAGAAAAGAAAAATAAATTCAGATAATTTTGTAATGATGAAGTAGTAAAGTACATGGCATATTATGTGCTTAAATCAAGTACAAAAAGTATAGCACTCTGCTGGCTTCTTTCTCTGGCAGCCCCTAGAAAAGAATGAAACATGATCATTTTCACCAGAAAGTCAGTCCTTTGGGGAAAGTAGAATTACAAGTGTCATGTCCTGATAAATGACTTCTCTCCAGCTGAATATTTTCCTTTAATGTTATCAGACTTGCATAGAATCCCCTCTCACTTATAATAAGACCTTAGAGAAAGCTCTCTGTTTTCACAGCCAGCTTTCATACATGAATCACATCTGCCTTCCTTGCTATAAATGCTGTCACCTATTCAAGCAGTCTCACTTTTTTTTCCCAGTCTTAAAAAAATGTTATGCTTTTATAAAGACTAGATTTTTTATTTTAATAAAAAAAGATTCATGTTGCAATAATGTCCTACGCGAAAAAGTCATATTTGAAATACATAATTCAAATATATTGAAGGTTGTCTCCTGCGGCTCCTACTAAAATAGTTGACTGAGTTTCTGTCCCTGATATCCAATAATCCTTTCAGTGGTCAGCAGCAAAACACATTTATTATGTGCCATTGAAATAAAATCTGTAATTAAAAGTGAAATTTTTCTACTGGTTTCAAAATAAGCAAACAAAGATATTTCTTGGTGCATCATTTCTAAGGAAAGAAAAATTCAAATAAATCTCTTACTATGCAATCTTAAATTATATTAATTAGACACTCACCTGGTATAACCTATGAAAATATAATTCAGGAAAGAACACAAGTCTATTGCCAAGACTGTTATGAGGAAAGACTCTTGAAGGAATACTTAGCACATAGGGAAATGATAAAGTTCATTAATTGAGAGGATTAGGCTTTCTTGGACAGTACAGACATAGAGAGGACTTAATTATTTAAAAGATTATAAAAAGAACTCAATCTCTGTTATATCCAATTTGCCTCCCTTTAAATTTGCCAGAAGGTATGACAAGGAAAAGATATTGAAACTTATAGAAAGAAAGGTCCTAACCCATGAGGAAGAGACTGTTCATCACACTCAGAAGAGAAAGGACCAAGAGTAACAGTGAAATAATGTGTATGCATCTAGGGAAAAGTTTCCTCCCAGAATCCTTTAAAAAGTAGAAATCTTGCCATTGTATCATCAATAGACAATATAAACAGTATGAGGAACAAAGTAAAATTAAAATTTATAGGAATCAGGAACTTCATCAAAATCTATCACATATGTACATATCCCAAACACCTCCTTGTTTTTAGTAACAACAATCTGTAGTAATTGTAAGTGCAAATGTGGCATCCTATCCTCAGATAACTTCTCTGAATTTCTTACATGAAATCTGGTCAAGACTTTTATAAATCTGTTCTTTATTCCTATTTCTGATATTGATGCAACTCCATTTCTTTAAACCATCATGGAAAGCAGAATTTACTGTGCTGCCTTTGTGGATTATTTCATTTTTTCCTCATCTATTTCCAATCTCAGATTTAATTATATACTTTGCTTACACTTTGCTGTGTTTGTCTTCACTGCAACAGCTCCATCTGTCTCCACATCACATCTGTCCTGTACTTGCACAGCGTCTTCTACAACATCCTGTCACACTTCATGCAGTCCTAAGCACAGGTGCCACATGGAGTTCCTGACGCCTTCCAATTCCCTCTCTAAATTCACTGCTCCTTTCCAGATTAGGATTCTTAGCCCTGTATTCCCTCAATCCCTCCTACCCCCAGATAAACACTTAATATCTTTATATTCTAGTAAACAGTTATCACTAACTTTAGAGTCCACATCTCATGAGAAACAATGAGATTAATCACCCTATGTGTCTAATAAAAGTCACTTTGGAAAATGAGACTTGAGCTGTCTGGAAATGTTTTAAGTGTGTAGGCTAATCACACTACTGCAAGCAGTGTAACACTTATCATTCATAATTAGTAAGAGCTGTGGAGCATGGTACTGAATAATACAGACTTCCTGAACATCATCTGTAGCTGTAAAAAGAAAAAAAATCTAGCTGCTTTTCTAAGTAATCTATAGCCTGTTGTTAAAAAAAAAAA